>JARCZZ010002700.1:30563-45621 GCA_030323915.1 Brotogeris chrysoptera | reverse complement strand
AGAAGGCTGCATGGAGACCTCATAGCAGCCTTCCAGTATCTGAAGGGGGCCTATAGGGATGCTGGGGAGGGACTCTCTGTTACGGACTCTAGTGAGTGGACAAGGGGTAATGGGTTCAGACTTAAACATGAGAAGTTTAAATTAGATATGAGGATGAAATTCCTGACTGTGAGGGTGTTGAGGCACTGGAGTGGGTTGCGCAGGGAAGTTGTGAATGCTCCATCACTGGCAGTGTTCAAGGCTGGGTTGGAGGGAGCCTTGGGTGGCATGGTTTAATGTGAGGTGTCCATGCCCCTGGGAGGTGTGTTGGAACTAGATAACCTTAAGGTCCTTTCCAACCCTAACTATTCTATGATTCTATAAGTTGTCCAAAATACTCTTCATAAGAAGTGATGAAGGTAGCATGAACACCCATAGTGTAATCAACCAGCATGATTCTGATCAACGTGATTGTTTCATCAATGCATTGATAAGCAATTATCCAGCTTAGCACAGCTGATTGGTGGTTGGAAAGGTCATTTTCAGAATAACCCTTGGATAAATCATGAAAGGAACACATGCATTACAGTCATGGTGGTAAAAATGTGTTAGGTTAGTGCTAAGAAAATTTTCATGTTTGTGGGATCCATCAATAGACAGGAAGTGTCAGAATTTACTAGAAGTTGCTTTTTTTAAACAGAGTTACGGAAAATTGGCTAGAACTTCAGAAGTGAGATATACAGACAGTGTAATGGCAGATGACATTTAACAGTGATGAATGTGAATTAACATATATTGAAGGAAATGCTTTGCTCAGAGTACTGAGTCCTAAGCTATTTGTAATGATTTGGGAAAGAAAATTTTCTTTTACTGTGGATAATGCAACAGAGAAATTGTTAAAAATATGGTAAAAAAAGTAGAAATTGGATTATATTTTTATTATACTTAACCAGTGCACTAAAATTTCAACTAAAGTAAAGTTTTGTTCAGTACATTTGGAGTGTAACAAGAGCAATAGTTTCAGAAATGCAAAAAAAGACTGAGACGATCAGGATAATTTAGCTGGAAAAGAGATGAAATGGAACCTGCGTCAAGGATGCGTAACTGAGAAATGTCATCAAGGATGTACTCCACATATATCTGTATTTCTCAATTTCCAAGTAGAAATGGACCTTCTCTGCCTATTTTGCAAAAAATAATGAAGAGTATTTTTAGGGGTTTTGTTTTTGGTTTGCTCTGTTGTGTTGTTTGGTTTTTTTTTTTCTCTTTTTTCTAATGTTCGCATTCTTTATTGGGATGGAGACAAAACCTTCTGGAAAGCAAAAGTAACCAAGATCAAAATACTCAGTCCTCTCATGGGCAGATACAGAGAACACCTATGTGCAGAGGGCTACTCTGTCTAGCCAAAACCTCAGGCGTTTGTTCTAACAGCCCCACATTGCCATGGTAAAGGAGATCTTTCATTCTCTTTGGCTTTCATCAGAAATTTCTCATTGCACTTAAGAGAATTGTTGTGCTAAAAAAAGCCATTTCCCTTCCCTGAAATAAGGAAAGGGTTTTGACAGACTGAGATTGAGTTGTGATTTTTGCTTCAAAAAATTCCTGACCAGATCTAACAGCTACCAAAGAGAGAAAGATATATCACTTAGGTTAGAAAGGAATACGCTTAAAGGAAATAGTTCATTTACATAATACATTATTATCTAAGGAAATTCTGCAAATATTTTCAAGACCAAGAGCTAAGGGGAAAGATAATGTCCCTGTTGAATTGACTTGCACAGGTTCCAGGACATCAGAAATTAACATAGCATCTCCTCTACTTTCATGTAGTCAAGACTTGTAGTACAGCATTATTCAGCAGTTTGGTGTCAGTTTTGTAACTGCAGCACGTCCCCATGTCAAAACCCAGATTTTTACACTTATTTATACTTAGCTTCCTCACTTGCTAAGTTCTTGCCTGCTACTGCACAAAATAGCTTGCACTGACTTACAACAGATCACCACAGGCAAAACTTCATAATTAATACACCAGAAAATTAACTAACCTAGTGCTCAGTGAAGAGATTTATTCTCAGTAACATGATTCTGAATAATCACTTATCTCTTGCTTTCATTGAGTGAACAGTTTGCAAGCATCAGTAGCTACTGTAGGCAGTTATATCACTGATCTGTCATTCTTTCATGGCAATACCATATGGACAATAATAACTTAAATGGAGCCTAGCAGATGTTAAGGACACAGTGCATGGCTGGGAATGCACAGATAGGCAAAGTGATTTTGCATTAATTGAGATGTTTTATGCTAAAGTTTTTATTTAGTGACAAAAAATATTTGTATACATCAACATATGTGGTGAAAATCTACATTGTGTTTAGTTAGATTGATAAAGAAATCAGAAGGCATTACAGAAAAATATTTCTAAGAAGTTAAATGATTTTCTGAGACTGCCTTTCCAAATAAGTAAGGAAAAAAACAATAAAAGATCATTTTTTTTTAATCAGATTAGCAAGAGGTTTCATATGTAAATACTCAAAAAGGGAAGAGATCCTTTCAAATCTCCAACTACATAAAAATTAGAATCTTTGCAAAATATATTCCATCATTTGTTCAGGGAACAGAAGAGACACTGTTCTCCTCATTGTTTGAGAAATATATACTGGTTTTTTTTCAGTACTAGCATGCATAAATAGGGGTGCCTGAGCACCTCCTTCAGTCACCAGCACTGTCTTCAAGTATCATCCCTCTCCTCCTTCTTCCAGGGTCCTAGGAACAAGCAAAGTGCCACAAGAAAGCCTGGGTCCACAGATGTTTTTGATAACAGCACATACATCCTTGTCCCTCTCGTTTCCTATTGCTTATTCTATGAATTATTATCTAAAAAAGTAACAGTGTCTTCACAAAAGGGAACAAAAACCTTCAAAACTAAAAAGGAAATCTCATGCTGCAATGAAGACAGCATAATTTTACATGTACACATGCAGACATATTCACACACACAAGAACTTTTCACAGCTCTCAGAGACTAATGCTTGTCTAACTTGACCTTTAGGCTGGCCCAGTACCTCTGTTTTTTGACTCATGCAAATTAAAGAGCATTCTCTGAATGCTGAGGAAAGCTTCTGTCCCTATGAACTTCTCTCGGGCTAAAGTACTGTCTGCACAGCTACTTGACAGCATCAGGGTTATGCGGATTATTCTACTTCCTTGTAAAGTTAAAACGATTTAGAGTAATTGCTCTGCTTTCCACCTGCGAGCTCATCTTTACACTAGTTTCACCTGTTTCTCTTCTCATGAGGCAAGTGAAAAAAGCTTTTTTCTACTGCAATTGAACTTGATCACACAACCTGAAGTCAGTGTAACAAATTTACAACACAGAATCAGAAATTTCATAAGTTAGACAAAACAGAAAAAAAAAATGCTGTATTGAACCCACGAAACTTTCACAATAAAATAAAACGTGTAACTGTTCATTATGCAAAACATCAGGCTGAGTTGTATAAAGCAAAGGGAGGGAGAGAAGGAGGAAGACAGCAAGGGAGAGAAGGAGGGAAGACCTGCAACACTAAAATTTTTCCAAGGTAATGCAGGTAGGAGAGAAAGGATGAGAGTTCCTTGTACTGCCAGGGTTACAAATGTGGAGAGGACTGCTAGACACTCTGATCATGTGAGTGGGCTCTACAGATTTTTGGTTTAAGTAAAAGGGTCCAGCAATGGACTGTAAATACTAAAAACAGAGAAGTCAGTCATTGCAGAAAGTACTGGGAAGATGGACTGGGTGGAAAGCCATGATGTCATGTATTTTAAATGAAGGAAATACTGAAACCTGTATTTTCACTGAAATTTTGTGTATTCTTGCTGTATTTTTACTGAAATTTTGATTTATTCTAAAACTCTTAAAATGTAAAAATGCCCTGCTGCCTTGTGACACAGGGAAAATCCAGTACATTTAAGAAGAATGTCTTGCACTAGTTGAAAGACCTTGAGAGCACAAAGAATTGATTTCCCAGCAGAGAATGCAAGCAAAATGGGTCTCAAGGCATTTACATCTTAATAGTACCACTATATCCTAGGGGTTATTCTTTTCCTTCCCCTGAAGCACAGGCAAAATATCAGCTCTCCCCTGGAAATTTACTCCACTTGGGAAAGAAACCTGGTAATTCTAGGAGCCTGAAGTCACGTTGTGTACATGAGGTCAGCAGTATAGTAATGGGTGCTTCCCATCACAGCTTCATCTTTGAGATACACAAATATATTGCAGTCACACATGGACTAGATGATCTTAAGGTCCATTCCAATCCTAACTATTCCATGATTCTGTGAATATATGTATACAAGCAGCCACCTTGTTACTTAAACATAGCTGAAACAGTGCACAGAAGCGTCCCACAATTAAGCCAACCAATGTCTCATAGTAAAAATTCACAAATATTTGTTGCCCCTACCCTGCCTTGTGAAGACACATGTAACAAATCACTTTGTGATTTGCAAATCAGGGAGAAAGAGAGATTATGCACAAAGTACTGGCCTCAAATTTATGAGAGTTCAGCACTGAGCAGTTCTACCTCCTAAAATAGGCAGAGCACCCACTTCCCACGTCCCCAGTCCATAACCTAACCATTCAGGCTGAATGTCAACCGTATTTTTCTCACAGCAAGGTCTCCTAATTGCTCAGCGCTGCTATCAACTTGTTACAGCTCCCTAAAGAATTGCAACACAAATGTCATTTTGAGCAAAACTGAAGAGACTCTTCTCCCTGGTTTTCTGCTTCTGTCACAGATTACAGTAGCTACATTCAGACTAGACATTCCTTCTCATTATATCTTTGCCCTTTTCTATTGACTAAAAAGAGGGGATTCTCCCACATGTGTCTCACCACTGCTCTCCCCACTCAGCAGCATGACTAAGGGGCTATGGGGAAGAGCAGCAAAATGATGCTGCTGACTTCATCTCTGGCTTGTTCATGTTGTCTTCATCCTTTTCCACCTGGTGACTTGTAGCCTGTAATTTTGTGAGCAATATGGGTGTTCCCAGCTCTCCCCTCCACATACTTTCAGGGTAATTAGTCAGCTGTTCTGGCCTTCCCTCTTCCCAGAGGATCAGCACTACCTAATGAGCTAAGAAGGCAGAATACTGCACTAATGACATTTGCTGATGATTTTAAGGAAAAAAGAGTTAAGGAGGAGAAATAAGAGAATGAAAGCACTTACAGAGGCTCAGTGTAAGTCATCGTGACTCATCAGTACATCGCTGAGAGAGCAGTGGCAAACTGAAACACAAAGAAGAGAATTTCAGGTCAGAATCTGCCTCCTGTTTGCAGTAAACTAACAGAAGAGAATGCAGGAGGCTATCATTGATTTTAATTAATGGTACAATTATATCACCAAAACATCAGGCCTGTATTAAATGAAACAGAAAGGCTGCTGCCCACCTGAGCATATTTGTACTCCTCAATGTACCAAGAGCACAGTTCAGTGTTTTCAGAAGAACTCAGTTTGTTGAGGACTAAATGACTTTTTAAGAGAAAAATTACAAAACCCAAAAAAACTAGCTAGCTGTAACTAGTGCTGCTGAAGTTACTGCATGGCTTAGAAAATGTCCTACAATTCATTGAAGTTGTGTAAGGGATAAGGGAGAGCAGGGGAGAAGCCATTGCCAGTCTATGATTCTTTCAAAGGATGCTACTGCCTCTCTATGAGGGTGTACCTGCAGGAAAGCAGGCTACAAATTACACACTCCCTCAGAGAAGCATTTTTGTTTTATGGCTGTTAAAGGCTGAAACCTGAACTGTTATAAAGGGCTGAGTCCCACACAAAAAAAAGTATGATCCGCTCCATAGTATTTTCTGCTTTCCAATATCCATAATGTTCCATCAAAAGACAGAGAAAGTTAATTCCGGTAGATAGCAGTGGCTCCATTTAAATACCCATACCTAAAGCTTATATGCAAAGAAGGAAATCATGGTTTTAAAACTGGCCACACTGGGGAGGAAGGCACAGGGGCAAGAGGAGTGCAGTGCGGTGAGGTGTTTAGAGCCTCCAGTTTTCACCTGCATCTCTAGATGCACAATGAAATTATACTGCTTCATTTGAGTACTGGGAAACATACTGACTCATTAAAAGAGTTCAAAACTTGTTCAGAACCAGATTTCTGTGCAATTGACTCAAAAAGTTGGTAATATTGTGGAAAAAAACAAGCAAAGGTCACATAAATGCTCATACTACCTATGGCAAATAGCTGTATCGTTATAAAAATTACATCATTATGAAGCC
Source organism: Brotogeris chrysoptera (assembly GCA_030323915.1). Classification (NCBI taxonomy): domain Eukaryota; kingdom Metazoa; phylum Chordata; class Aves; order Psittaciformes; family Psittacidae; genus Brotogeris; species Brotogeris chrysoptera. The sequence goes on along the minus strand of JARCZZ010002700.1, from coordinate 39,372 downwards.
TTACTTTTGTGAGAGTATAGCTGAAGATACACTAGCCATTGCTTTTTTCTTTTTCACTCTCTGCTTCCTCTGAATCACATGAATTATTAGGGGTTTTTTTATTATTTTATATATTTATAAATTATTTATAAATTAATCATAAATATATATTTATAAATTATTATACATTTCTTAATTATTATCACATGAATTAGTTTCCAAGTTGCCGAAACACTTTTCTGAAAATCAAGACTATTTTTAGAACAAGTTATGTTTTTCTAATAGTATAAGAAGCATTTTTTTATCATAGCTCACATTAACAGAATGTGTCTGACTCTACACAAGTGTTTGGAAAGTTTTTAAACCAGCAAATTTATTCATAATCTGTAAAAGATCTAAGTTGGATGAAACATTGCAAGAAGCCTTGCTTAAAGCTAACAACTTCAGAAGATTCAAGAAAGCTTTTGAGAATCGGATTTATCAGACAGGTCTTACTTCCGCTGATATATAGGGCAGTGAGATCAAAGTAAGTTAACAAAAAAAACCCAAAACATTCTTACTTGGCAGGTTCTTTATTATCTAATTTTTCCCATACGTTTGAAGATCAATAAAGTAACACAGGCTGATTCAGAAGATGTAATCTTACATTGCCAAATCCCTCACAAACATGGCATTTAAAGAGTAAACACACAGGGCATTTCCCATATACCCATTATTTTGCATGTATAACACTGAAGCACAATGTGGGACTCTTGATTTCGGGTGCCAGCATGTTAAAAGTTGTGCATGCAGACAGGAGACATGCTTTTTCCAATACAAATTCAGTTCAGTAATTTTTTGACTGATGCACAAGAGGGGACAATCAGGGGAAATATGAGCATGTGTCCAAGTGATGATTACTGTGGGGAAAACCACAGTGTCTAGTGATGTACATGGATGAGAGCTAAAGCCATTTCTGCTATCAGGACTTACACAATCTAGAACAGACTTCAGAAGCAAACCTGAAAATCAGCAAGCTGCAATTTACTGAACTGAAAGTTAAAAAATGAACTCCAAAGAGCAAATCTTAATCACAGCCAATGCCTTCTCAGCCAAAACTATAAAAAAACCCCAAATATAAAGGGGACGCATTTCATAATAAATACCCTAAAAGTGGAAATTCTACAAAGCATTCCACAGGAAAATGGCATGGTTGATTTTAGAAGTAAAGTGCCTCTTTTATCTGTAACTCTTTTCCTGTGAGCTCCTTTATTTTAACTTTCCTAGAAAAACTCAGGCAGCAACACTGCACAGTGTGTCCCACTGATTTCTCACAGGAGGGCAAATTTTGCCAATCTGGACTTTCAAAAAGCCTTTACTCAAGGCATTCAGCCTGTGGTCTTTCTTCAGAGCAAGGGGAGAAACTTCAACCATTCCTTGTCATGAACTGGCTATTCTGCTCCAATGACAGGTACAGATGGGGCCAGCAGTTTAATATTTCTTCTATTTAAGCTCTACAGCTCCAGCCCCATGACGTGAACTCAGACAGTTGAACATGGTTCTTGCTGCGGTTTGATGCCAAATAGCTTTGCCTTCCACTTGGTTTTCAAGAAGTGTTCTGTGGGGTTTTTTGTTCATTTGCAGGAGGAAACAATGAGATTTTATGGCTAATGATGATAATTTCACTAGCTGTATGTCTTCATTGGCAGGAAAGTAAAGAGCACTGCATTAGAAACCTGAAGAAGACAAGAAGCACAGCACTTGCTAGCTTAAAATATCAGAGGCCCAGTTCCCATACAGCTAGAACAAAAGCATCTACAGCTAGGTGATATCCATGAAAGCAGAGTCACAGGAAAGACCTATGAACTTGCACTAGTAGTACAGGAAACTTCAGTCAATAACTGAACATTTTTACTTATTAAAGCCACGTTGGTGACTCTTGGCATCCCTGATGGAAGAAGAAAGAGGTGGAGAGCTATCCTTTGGTGAGATTTCTTCCTAAGGCACCTGACACTCTTACAAGGTGCCAAATCCAAGTTACACATGACCAGAATGCTTGGACTTCTATATTGTGCAAAGTTATCCCCTGATGGAATCTCTAACCTTGTGCCTATTGAGAAAGCTTCTCAGACTAATGGATCTCCAGCTCTTGATGCTGGATCTGGATATCAGCGCCCCATTAACCATCACAGCTGCCTAGCATGGTCTCCAGATACCACACCCCTGTCTGTCCTTGCTGCAGTCACGCCTTTGGTCTGTACAGTGGGCGTGGGCAATATCACTTCCTAGAACAAGCAGGGGGTTGTTTTTAAGAAATTAGGGGTTTCTTAAAATGCTTGGGTATTTTTTAAGAACAATATACTTGCCCTTCATAGTGTTTATGGAGGTTGGCTACTTACGCTAATTATTAAAAAAAAAAATAAACTCTGAATTTTTTATTTTTATTATTGTGAATGATTTTTCATATGCATAATTTTCATGCAATCATTTCTGTCCTAAAAGTCTAATTGGGAAAGTCAAAATTTTAACTCTCTCTTTTATCCCTGCAAATGTTTATTGTGCTTTAATTAATGTCAAGCCTGGAAAATTGAGTGAGACCATGAGGTTTTATTTCAAGACTATTTTAACAGCTACTGGTTTCCCACTTATGCTAATTTTTCACTCTGTAGCAATGATATTTGGCCCCTGATCCTGCAAAAGCATGAGTCCAACTGTAATACTGTGCAAACAAGGAGCTCCGTCTTATGCAGTACAATCATCAGCACCACTGCTTGCTGGACTGCAGCCCTATTTTGTAAGTCAACAGCACCAGTTAAGAGGCCCATTTTTGCTGAGGATTTCTCACTGGCACATCACACATGGATTGCCTGTGCATGCCAGATGTACAGTCTATTAGAAGAGCAAACCCTACTGCTTTCACGGGTTTTCCAGCCTGTCCGTATACAGCCTAATTCTCACAGGTAACAGGCAGGCTGGATAATGCGCTAGACTTTTTTTTTAATGATATAGATTAAAGAGTAAAATCAGCTAATGCTTAAAAAGTTCTTTGAAGATATTCGTATATAAATTCTAACTAATATTTATGTGGAATGCAAATAGAAGTTATGCTATGGTACTCAAACTCCTTTTTCAGGTAAGGAGTAACAGCTCTACACAATGTTCCTGAATGGTGTTTTCCTTGAGCTCCAAAATCTCTCTAGCGCTCATCTTTCAAAAGCTAGTCTGAATTAAACAGGAACCATTCTGCTGGGCGATAGTTAAAAGCGTCTGAGGTGCGTTGAGATAAGCATCTGAACTTTCTCATGATTTTTTGGAATTTATCCAAACTTCTTGAGATTATGAAACTAGGTTGGAAATAGAGTAGATACGCACTTTTTGATGTGTTTCTGTTTCTTCCTGCTTCAGGCTAGACCATGAAAGCCATAAAAATAACAATTATCTCAGGCAAGTCTGCCAAGTTTTCTGTTTTTCCCAGGAGCTTTCTGCTTTTTTCCCTTCCATATGGGTCTACTGGAAACCCCAGTTGCACGCTGCTGCTTCTGATGACAGGCTTTACAATTGGCATGGGAGGGCGAATGCAGCCGTGTTTCCACATGTGATCAGATAATGACTTGTACACTCTGGAAAACAGCAATACCTCATCACAACCATCAAAGAGATGCAATTGGTTTTAAATTGGTCAAATTAATAAGAAACAGATCTTTTTATTTAATGGATGTGAACTCGATTACTTTATGATTATGCAAATACTATGCTTTTCTAAGCAAGTTTTCTTGTTTGAATGGTTTCTTAATAGTTCTGAATCCTGTGTCACTGTGGGAAAGATCCACACAGATTATTTATTAACATAAGAAAACATGAGAACTGACTTTCTCCCACATGAGGCTAAGCAATTCCAAGGCAGAGAGCACAAAGTTCAGCACAAAGGCAGCACAGAGCATCTGGTGACAAAGTCCTTCAGCTTTAAAATAAATAATTAAATAAACATCTTCCCATCTCAACACTCCTTTCACTTCCAACCACAGATGAGGCAAAACAAGAAGCACATAATTGTTGTTTGGGTTTGCTACTTCTTTTTCATCTTAAGTGACTCTGCGAGCTAGTCAACCGACCAAACTATACATTTTACCTCTGATCAGCCTGGGAGAGCAAATGCCCTGAAATTTTGTTTTTAACTACTGTTTGACTGAGGTTGAGAAGCCTAAATATGTATAAAATACTGTATTTCTGGATTATTTTCAAGAAAAGACACTAGGTGTCTTTTTAAAAATCAGTGGATTTTGACCTGATTGCTGCCAATCATGCCTTTGCAGAAACCAGGACTTCCCTTTCCTCAACCAGCCTTTTTCTCACTAAGTGCAAGGACTGTGCTTGTGGTTAGTTTTGTGGAAAGACGTGGGGTAGTGCTTTAGGGACTTTGTCTTCTTTGGATTTAAGTACTTAAGGCTTGACTCAGACTAGCTCAAGTTGCTGATTGTGGTAAATTCTTGATTCTTACTTGAGCTTTTACTGCCCTTGGTAACATCAGATCCATACTCAACATTGTTGCAATGTCACCACTTATTGCAGCAATGGAAACTACTGTGTATGTACATCTCTGGATATCCACCTCTCCAATGCTTGGTCTTACTCATGATAATAATAATGACCAAAATCAGGCTATCCTGCAGCTGTCTGGAGAGCTACAGCAAACAAAATTCTAGTATAGACATGGCTTGTCAATGAGGAACTCAGAAGTCAACTTTGCTTAGTAATAAATTAGGAATGTATGTATGAATGAATGTATGTATGGTAGATGTACATCCAAGTGTAATGCAGCTCCTAATCTAATAATTGAGCAGGTTGATTGCAATATAATTGCTTCAATCTGCCTCTTTAAAATCAAGGTGAAAATGTTTTGATTCACAGCTGGTGTGTGCATGATGATGGGAACGAGCAGTAAGTCATTAAGCTACAGATACTTAGTTGTACTGATTACTTGCATTCTGCTGCTCAGAGTCCGTACAGAGAAGCAGTGAGGTAGGGGAGTGAATTTGCAGTATGCTAGTTGTTTGCTCTGTACTGTTCCTGGTTGCATATATATAGTTTCCAGAGCGCCTGAAATTTTCCAAGTAGAGAGAACTACTTCACACATATTTACAGTGCTTTAACAATATCTCTAAGTGGGTTTAGAAGACAATTGCTGAAAAAAAAATACACAATCTAGTATAGTTATATTGCTTCACTTAGAAGAAGCTTCATACACTAAATTAGTGACAGACTGTTATTTGGAAAGCAGGGTAAAAAAAATACCATATGCATTTAAACAACCTGAAAAAAGTCCCACCTTTATCACAGCTGATATTAAGCATCATTCACTGGCAGTGTCTCAGTGAGATATACACAATATAGCTTAATAAATAATGACTTTTTTTCCTACATTATGAGCAAAGAGTGCTCACACATAGTCAGACTTCTCCTCCAGTCAAGTTATTTATTATCCTTAGGTTTTAATAGCAGATAAGAATGGCCAGACTCTTAGCATTTTAATTTCTACCATATATCCTCTTCTGTTCACCCTACATAGTGCAAAATAGCTGGTCAAATTTCAATAATGTACATTTGTACCAACCCTCCCAGAAATTACTGAGCTTTTGTTCAAGTCTAGTCTGTCACTGGTGCACATAAAATTGTATTGGGACATGGACCTTACACAGTCATAGCCTCAGGTAGTGCAGAATGGTATAGCTGTGAAAGGATACAATATAATGCTTCTTCAGGAAAATGAGCTGAGCATGAAACCGTATGTAGGCTTCAGCCATCCTTTTTCTGCCTCTTTGGAGTTTGTCTCTCTTCACTTAATCTTGTATTGATTCTGCATTCCCCAAGTGCAAGTGCTGCATTTTTATCCAGTCATACATTCAGAGTAAGGAAAGAGAATATTTATTCTATATGCTTGCATCAATTTTAATATTTGTATTATATATGAACACATATTTTAAAACCCACAAGAGCACAAGCCTAAAAATCAGCTTTCCACAAGTGGGGCTGGCCAGGAAACAGGTTGGTATCTACTCCAGAGGAGGCTTGTTCTCAGCATTATCAGCATCTGCTACTTTCCTAGAAAATAACCCTCATACAATAACAGCTCCAGTTTACCTGCTTTTGCTCACCAATGTCAACACTATTCAGATGAGCAGGAACTGCTATATTTAACTACATAACTCTTACCAGAAAGGGTCTTGCTGGGAGAAACCAAAGAATAGTAACAAGGCACTGCAACAGCATGAAATGTCAACCTCTCATGTATCTTTGGTGGGTGAACACGAGACTCCAGCCTCTATTATATCGTGTCCAGGGATTTTCAAGTACATACAACAGACATTTAGATGAATACGGAATTATAAAATATCATGAAGATACACTAAAACTTTGTTTGAAGAGGTTTTTTTTTCTGAAAATAAATCAGTCTACCATTCACAGAAAGTCTCTTAAAAAGCATTCAGAAGGGTTTATCACGAAATATGCTGTCCACTAGCACACACTGTACCCCACTGCACTTAAATATTGTATGCTTTCTGTTTGAGCAACAACTGAGCATGTATAGTTTCCCAAATGTATTTTTCCTTTATTGAGTACATCTATATTATTGATGCTTTTATATGCTTTGATAGTACTGCCTCTGTGGTCAAAGGAGCTATTTATGTACTCCCACAGTATACTGAGTAGCTTCCCAATGAATCACTTTCCTCCCTTGCTTTGAAACGCCAAAGAACAATTATGACAGCACTGGGAAGGTGATGAATTCAACTTATCCTTCATGTTCAAGGCTGCCAATTAATTGTGGTACAGTTAGTCACCATAGTGGGGAGCTGGCAAGCACATCAGGGTTTTTTCGCAATTACTACCTCACTTCCATTGTACTTCATGTCCTCTGAATGACAGTTCACTGTGTTTTCAAAAGAGTTCACTTTTGTTTCAATTTATTACATAATTTCCTCTTCTTTTCACCATGAAAAAACTACTTTGCACTGGCAACGTGTGTTCAGCACAGATTACACAGACCCAGCATTATCAGACTAAGGGTTTGTAATCAACCATGTTGCTATGGTTATAGCTTCATACTTCTTCAAAAGATCTTTTCGTGTAGCATCATTACCTACAAATCTCTGAAAAATAATAATAAAAGTATTTTAGTCTGTCATAGCAGGGAAGGGCAACTCTAAAATTTTTAACAGTCAAGCTGGTATTTAAAGTAAATATGAAGTAGTCAGGTGAAGCAGCTGAGATAACACTTGCTAGAAATTGCTTCACATAAAAGCAATTCTCACATCCCTTTCTAGTGACTAGCTTTATACACTTAGCCTACACCTTCGTTTAGTCCTGTAACAATACACTTTCAAATTGATGTGCTAGTATGCAAGCTTCAACTTGTGGTTTTCAGAACAACCCAGAAACCATAGTAGGTGGCAACATTCATGGACAAACGTGAGCCATGTGACACTACTGCAGCCCAGTCTAAGACAAAGGCAATTGCTTCAACTCATATGGGATAAAAATATTAATGATGAAGATGTTGATCGTGATAGTGATGACAATGACTAGTTAGTCTAGAGAAGAAAATGCACAATTAAAATCCAAAACTTTTCATTGCAACAGGCTAATAAATCAGATCATACTTGCAGAAAAGTGCATGCCAGCAGCATAGCATAGCCCAGTAAAAATGAACAGGAGGCAGTGACTATTATTCTGGGAATACACCACAAGGTTTCCTACCTGAACTTTTCACTTTTGCAGCTGTACTACCAATCAAAGTTCAGCCAAAGAGAAGATACAGCACAGTGACCTTTTGCTGATGTGAAATATGCTGTAACTGGGAATAATGACTAAGTTAAGAGACTGTTATGGCTAGCCCCCGAATTGGATGAAATTGCATCACATTCACAATCTAAATGTTCATTGTGGAGACAAATTACCAGAAGAAAGAACTAACCAAAATGAGAAGTTTTGTTCTTTAGTGAACACTTAAAATATCTAAAAAGGAATTGTAGAAGTCTATCACATATTAGTGAATTTTTGAGGTAGAAAAACTCACATCACAGAAAGCTACACAGTACATGCATGTTATCAATGATCAGAATTAAACGCAAGATGAGAAAAAACCTGCTCAGTGAGTCAAAATTAATTGCTAAGCAAACTTCACATATCAATCTCCAGACGTATTTATGTGGCCACTCAGGCTTAGATTTTTACCTCAGTGTTTTCTCTTAGTACTTTACTGCTTAGTTCTCTTACTGCTAAAATAACTCCTTTAAGTTTCTATTTAGTTTCAAAACTGGAAACAAAACTTTTTAAATACGTACCTGTGGTGGGATGGCTCCTATGACTGGCATGTTGGAATGGAAGGTTACAGGCTCTTTAGGAAAGACAGGTCTGGTAGGAGAGGAGGGGGAGTTGCTATTTATGTTAGGGATAGGCTGGAGAGTATGGAACTCTGTCTGGGGACGGGTGAGCAGTCCATAGAGAGTTTGTGAGTCAGGGTTAAAGAGAGAACAGCGATGGGAGACATTATTGTGGGGATTGGTTACAGACCTCTGACCAAAAGGACTCTGTGGATGAAGCCTCTATAGACAGATAGAAAGAGTCTCATGCTCGCAGGCCCTTGTTCCAATGGGGGACTTCAATCACCCTGATATCTGTTGGAGGGATGGTACGGCACGGCACAAGCAATACAGGAAGTTCCTCAGTTGTGTGGAAGACGACCTCCTTCCACAAGTAATAGAGAGGCTGACAAAGAGAGGTGCCATGCTTGACCTCGTGCTCACCAACAGGGAAGGGCTGGTTGGAAATGTGACGCTCCAGGGCAGCCTTG
>JARCZZ010002700.1:0-27823 GCA_030323915.1 Brotogeris chrysoptera | reverse complement strand
GCCTATAGGGATGCTGGGGAGGGACTCTTCATTAGGGACTGTAGTGATAGGACAAGGGGTAATGGGTTCAAACTTAATCAGGGGAAGTTCAGGTTAGATATGAGGATGAAATTCCTGACTGTGAGGGTGTTGAGGCACTGGGATGGGTTGCCCAGGGAAGTTGTGAATTCTCCATTGCTGGCGGTGTTCAAAGCCAGGTTGGGCATATCCTTGGGTGGCATGGTTTAGTGGGAGGTGTTCCTGCCCATGCAAGGGGGATTGGAACTGTATGATCTTAAAGTACTTTCCCAACCCTAACTATTCTATGATTCTATGTTATATGTGCCTATAATCTGGTTATCTATAGAATGTATGTGTTCAAAGTACATTGGAGAAGGTATGCAATAAGGATGGGCTCTCTCTTATCCAATTCTTTACTTTTGAAATTTTGCTGTCCTGCTTACACTGAAAAGTCTACTCTTCAAACCAGTGCAAAACACTGATGTGTTTTTTCTGTTGTTTTTTCTCTGTTATGTTTTGTTTTTCTTTATGATAGAAATTTGTTAAGGTTTCTGAGAAAGTGGGGCAACTTTGGGTACTTCCCATTGTTGCACTAATTCTTGCTGAACTTTAAAGATGGTAATATATGCAAGTGTTTGCAGAAGAAGTGGTTATGTAGCATTCTCAATACAGTGGAAATAGTAACATTCTCTGTGTCTGAGGGCTGGATGGGAAGTTATATTTGGAGAGGAAGACATACCTTGCCTAAATGTTATCCCCTGAAGTGACCTTGTTTATTTTAATCATAACAGCATCTGAAGATGGGAAGAAGGAATAGTTTACTGGTCTTTCAGCAAGCAGGGCCACTCTACAAGCAGGGCCACTCTACACAAAGACTTTACTGCCTGAATTTTGCCAGTGAGGCTCATAGTTGGCTGATGCACAGTGACTTTTTAACACAGCGCATTCACAGAGGGCCTTTCCCAGAGCAAGCAGTTCTCTGCCTCACCATACTTTGCAAACTTTTGCCAAAGTGATTTTAAAGTTGGGAATAAATGGAAAGGTAGGCTATGGCTTCTCTTAATTTTGCAGCTGTCTAAGAGAAAGCAAAGGAAGGTGTTTATGTATCAAACCTCTCTGGTAAGATGGTATTACAGTCTGCCTATTCCATTCCTGCAAGGAATTTTCCTCATTTTTTGTTCTATTGGTAGCTGTTGGAGGGCTGAGGCAATGAGCACAGCTTGGCTCCCTTAATAGTGAATTCCACACTCTTTGTCAGATACAAAACCCGTGTGGTATTGTTTGCATGTTAAAAAAATTTCACTGGATTCTCAGCCTTATCCTATCTCCCCACTTATTGGCTAGGGAGCTCAGGTAGAGTCATCAGGTAGATGCAGCACCACACTAGTTATCTTCCAACTGACTCTGGAAAGCCTAGGTTGATATCACAGACTAGCTTCAAACATATACAGCTGGGGTAAAGAAGCTAGCTTATGTACTTGAGTATATCCAAAGTCTGAGCTGTTCTAGCTGAAGTACAGAATTTGTATTTTCTAAGGCCCTGTTTGTCAAAGAGAGACTCACAAGAATACTGCATGAATCCATAGTCTTACTATTTCTTTTATAATGAGCAATAAATTACTGGAGAAAGAAGTGGAAAGTTTTGATTTGAATGGGGGAGCATGGCTATAAATTCTTTCTCTGAAAATATAATAGACGTTTTGCCTTTGTCTTTTTAATTTTTAGATCAATTTCAATGGAATGGGAAGGAAAGGACAGCCAGGAAATCATACTAGTATGAGGTACAGTTCAAAGAGTACTTCTAAGAAATAAATACGTATATTAAGCACAGCTGGGGAAGAAGAGAGGGCAACATAAATTGAGTTCGGGTGCTAGCTTTCATTAATGTTAAAGGAGTTGCAACTGTGACACAAACACTGCACTTCACAGCATCAGTGACCTTATGTATATTGTCAAAGCACTGCCATACTGAAGATTCTCAAATATCAAGTATTTGGTTTTTGAGTAGACATCATTCCTGAAAATATTTATACGTTGATGGCTTGAATTTATACAAATCTTAGGGAACAAGCTCTCCTCATCTTAATCTCAGATCCCATCAAGAGTAACCTCCTCTGAGGAGAATGAACATGTTTTCAAGTTCAAAGACCTACTACATTTGCAGTGACAGATTTCACAGCCAGCAATAAGTCATACAAAAATGTAACTAAAACTTAGTTAGTTAGTGGGGGTTTTTGAGTCTTTGTAGATGTTTGTACTTATTGGTCTCAAATCGAATAGATCATTTTACATGCTCTGTAGCAAAGTCTTGTTGCAGTATTGTGGAGTTGGATCTTAAAGGTCGGATCTTAAAATCTGTGATGCCCAGTACTGAAAGCCACTGCTCTGTGTAAAGTGTACGGTTGTAAACATAGAGAAACAGCTTTATAATGCTCCTTGATTTTTCCTGCTTTGATCCAATTGTATCTGAAGCAGGGCTGGTGCAGCCTTGTGTGGAGCAGGGAGACCACAGTGAGGCATATTGGGACATGATTCTCCTGAGTCTCAATGGTATGTCTGGGCCTTTTTTTAAGTCAAAGCTAGCGAAGAGAGGACCCTGATCATTCCTGGGGAGGTAGGTGAACATAGAAACTTACAGCAGGTCCCATTTCACTAGAAGGAAGGGGCTTGTACTGAAAAGCTGCAGCAGTATTACAGGCCACCCACCAGGGTTCCTGGCTCAAATGCCAGGAGAGAGACTGGCATTCATATGTTGTAGTTCTCCCTAGAACATATATTTTCTGATAAGCAGAGGCAATACACTACTGTTATTTTCCAAAATGGAATTTTCAGCATTACACTGCTTACTGCTCCTTTTTATAAACATAACATGCACGAAAATTACTGGGCAGACCAATAGGGAAAATGTAAGCTTTGAAAAGTCTTCCAAGCAATATGACATGAACTTAGTACTTTTACGTTGGAACACATTTTTTCCACAAAGAGAATGCTGAGTTTGGGGGAGTGTTGCTTTAGTCATTGGTGATTGCAAGGGAAGCTAAATGCCTTACACAAATGATTGTACAGCATGTGGCTGTACAGCCTGAGGGACACTGATATGCTGTTGCCACAAAAGCGCCACATTAGACCACCTAAGGACCAGTGTTATTTCTATGGCCATGGCAATGTGGGAAGTGGCTGATAGGAGTTGACTTCGGTAGAGAATCACAAAAGAATCCTTGAGAACCAATGCTTAGAAAATGTGTTGGATTTTTGAGTATGGTAAACAGTGATCTGGGTGGGACCGATCATCTAGGAGGGAAGCAGATGGCACTGGGGAATCCTGGCAGAGGCAAGATCACATGCTAATGAGCCTTTTTAAAATGAGAAGGGGCTGGGAATGGGCAGATGGAGCTGTGTAAAGGCTGGGAGTAATATGGGCAAAAGGGGCTTCATTTTAATTACTATTTTTTTAATTGAGAGTATTACAAACATGAATCAGGTTGGGCAGGGCAGCTGTGAAAGGACATCTGGGACAGGATAAAGGATGGCAGAGATTTGGGGAGAAAAAGAGGGACATTGCTTTGTGAGGGTGCTTGACAGCACCACATCATATCTGCCCAGGCCTGGAAGCCAGCTGGGGACTTCTCTGCCTCAAAAACGCTTCACTTATCCCCTGGGTGGGTATACTGGGCCAAGTGTAGTGCCACTCAGACAATGCTTCTCTTCTGTATTTGCCACTGGGTAGTCTGTGCAATCCTTCATGCAAATACTATGTGTGTGGTTTCTGTGCACTGCACAGTGTGTGAAAAATAAGCACAGGAGGAAAGGTGAAGTTAGGATTATGTTCTCTTTGCGCTTTTCAACTACGCATGTTATTTAAATATTGCATTCCAAATGTTATTTAAACATTTGAAAATGTTCTATTTTAACACCTTGTTTAATACTTAGTAGAAGCAATCTGTCGTTATTTATGTAGTAGCTTTACTTGCTGTGTTTATTTAGTTTAAGCATTTTAAATCAAATAGAATGATCTGCTGTGTCAGCCACAGTGACAGACATAAAAACTGAAACTGTCATGTACTTAAAATAACTGTAAATTTGTTATACTTGTGACTACAGAATAATCTTCTTAAAGGATAAAAAGCAAATCAGATCAAAATATGTTTGCCATCAGGGACAAGAAAGGGCTCTAATGTGGTCTTTTATGAGTTCTTAATTGAAATGTAGGTGGCTCTGAAAATCAAGAAGGTTGTTAATATATAGCATATTTCTGTAGAGTTACACATTGCTGCTGAGAATAATGTGATTTTTAGAGCATCGTTTTAAAGAGATGTTCATGAAGTGACGTGTAGGCAGAGACTTCAGAACTCTGCAGTCTGCAGCAGTCATGCTGATGACTGGTACTGGGCACAGGCTGATGCATAGATAGATTTTTATAGACATGTATGCATGCGTACTTTTCTTACAGAAAGTAAGATAGAGTCATCACTTACAGTTACTGTTACCTTCCGAAGGGAGCCTTATGAATCAATTAAGACCACTTAAGCTGAAGTTTTGACACAAGCAATTCCTTTTGCATTCACACAGTAGTGATAAATATTTTTAGCCAGCAGAATAAAATGAAGCTGATCCTTTGAATATCAGTAGTTTCAAAACAGTTTATTTCAGCCAGGGCCCATGCCTGGTTTTGATGCTATTCCCCCTAGCAGTACTATAGCTTCTCCTTATTTAAAAATATTTACCTTTATAACACATGCAATTAGAAGTAACAATTCACTTGCTGCAAGGTGACACAAAGTTTGTTTGAACTGAAACTCCTTTATAAAATATTTAAGCAGTTGCACTTAAGAGAGAGAAATTGTTGACCTCATTAAAGAGAGATTTGCAAATTATGTCGCAGACGTCAAGATTTGCTCTGACAATATTTGCATGTGAAACGTGGTCAAAATGGATGCGTAAGTTCCCTGCTTTTCAATTTTTACTGAGTCTTGACATTTTGCCGTTCCATAACTTTCCAGCCCATTAAGCCCTTGATGTTACAACAAGGTCTGAGGGAAGAAAAGGGGAGAAGTATAAAGAAAGTTGCTGTCCGGTTTTCAGTGGATTTTACATTAAATTTTGTTAGAAACAATGCTTTCTAATAATTCCTTATAATTCTTCTCTCATTGTGATTCCCAAAGAACATACTGTGAAAACCAAACATAAAATGGCTAAGGACACTTTTATTTACACACATATGGGGTACATCTGGTCCTGGAAAAATCTAAACACACACACACAGGATCTCATGTGCTCTCTAATCTCTTCTAGCTGGCTGTGTCATCCTGCCTGCATCTGTTATCTTACACAAATATGCAAGTCATGGTTGCTGGCCCAGTAGGATTCATGCCTAGTTAGGTCCTATGGCTTAACTGCAGTTTTCAGAAGGGACCATAAAAATTAAATTGTCAGCCATGATACTATTACATGAGATGGGAGTGCATCAGCTTTCCAGCCCTGATGTTACGGGATAGACCACCGGCTTCAGTGGGAGTCCTGTTTTTGCACACAGCTTTCATCAGCTACTCACGGTACTTAGGAATCTATGCATTTGTCTGAGTCAAGTCCCAGTCACTGCAAACAGAAATGCAAATATTTTTACAAATTATCAAAAAAAAATAAAGGTTTCCTTCCCTAAGATCACTCTTCATCAAAATGATTAAAAAAAACCCAAAACATTATTTTCAAAAAATTATGAGAAAAGGAACATCAGAAGTCTTCTGCTTACAGCAACACCAGCTATATTAAAGTTATTCCAGATTGCTGTTTATCTGATATATTCCTCAAAAACTTACAGTGGGCCTTCACTGAATATGAAGGGTTTCATCCTTCGTATTTTAACCTTCCATTTAAAAGTTTTTTTCTAATATAAATATCCCCTGCACATTTGTAGCTTAATATCAATCTCCATTCCAGACTGAACTAATCCAAACATGTCATTCATTTTCTGGTTTTCTATTTTTAAATGATTTGTGGTTCTCTCAATTTGATTTCTGCATTAGTTCACAAGTTCTTGACATTCAGCATACAAAACTAGAGAGCATGCTTGTCTGGACCTCCCAGATTGCAATCCCATAAAACCTATGGAATGAATACCCCACTTCATCATTAAAATCATACATAAAACCCTTAACAGAAGCAGGGCCAACACAGATCTTGAAATCCCTTGTAACCCTTCCATAAATTCAGCAGTTATTTTCTTTCCCCCCTAGAAAAAAATCTGGTTATGATCGCTCAAGTACCTCTGCACTTACCTGAAGTTCTGTGCAGGTCACAACTCTAGCTTGCCTTTGGAATGTTGTGTGAGACAGTGTCAAAACCTGTACTTAAAACCTGCCATGGCTATAAGTTCTCACAAGTGCACAAGCCTGGTTAAAAGTCATAGTTTTGTAAATTTCATGTTATCTTATATTTCTGACTTGGTTACATTGTAGGTATTCTTGTGCTATTATTTGCACCACTGCCTTTCACAAAAAAAGTTCTCTGGAAATCTAGACTTCAGTTTGTATAGAATACTTTCAGATTGCCTCTTGCAGCTATAAACATTGAATATGCAAATCTTTCAAGACAATCAGTAAAAAGTTTAAGGAAAACGAGTAGCAATTTTACAGTGTTAGACTGTTCATCAATAGGGGATATTTATAACTCTTGCAAAGGATAGAGTTCTTCAAAGCAGTTTTGTTATTTTTGTTTATATTACAGATATTGGCTTAATTGTTAATTATTTCTTTTTCAGGCACAGACCAAGTTTACTTTTGCAATTACACAGCTGCCAGTATAACCTTCCTTTAGTTAGAGAACTTTTTTTAGAACAGGATTTTTTGGAAGCTGTTTTGGGTTGGTTGTTCTTTTTTTTTTTTTTCCCATGGTAATAGTTCTGTGTTCCTATTTTAAGCCAAATTTACTTTGCTAACCAAAGAAAGGCCTCATCCACATGAATTAAGAGTCACCTCAGAGATGTTATAAGGACAAATAACATTAACTTCTATTCACAAGGAGCAGCAAAATTCTCAGAGCAGCTACAGCAGGTAAATACGGTCTCTGGACTGCTTTTATAAAAATTATTTCTCTAAATGGGTGACAATGCAAGGACTATCCACATCCTACCTAGGTCACATGAGGTGAAGGGTTTGCTCAGTCAAGCTCCACATCCCAAGTGAAACAAAAAACTGAAATTCAATAAACCTCCTTCTGACAAAACTGAGTTAATGTTGCCCTGACTAAACACTCACCTCTCACATGGTCCGCATTTTGGGGCAGAAGAATCCCAATCTCAGCAGCATTAAGCAAAAAATATATTAGGAATTAAAACCTGCCAAGACAGCATGAAGAATTGTCTTTTATAGATAAAAAGGGAAAATATGGCACTGATTTCTTATTTAGTTAAATTTTACTGGGGGAAATTTCTTTTTGTTTCACTGCTCTCTGATATTTTCTGCCTGCTTTCTAGCTGAGGAAAGACTTACATTGACTCCAGTGAGAGTTCTTGTCCATCTTAAGTTTCCTAGGGGCTTTACAGTTTATTTGTCAGTTCGGGTTTTTTTTCCATCTGCTTCCTTTTTTCCATTCTTTTACTATTTTTCTTCTACAGTATAACACCCTGTACCATAGCAATACAGTAGCCAAGCTTCACAGTTCAGACCACTTTTTCTACTAAAACAGAGCTGTACTTGGATGAAGATTTCAGGAAATCCTGAATCCTGACATTTACGCAGTAATAAATTTGCAGTGGGCTTTTTTAGTCCTGCTCTTGTCTGTCTTCTTACAGATGTATAGCTTTAGGGCAGAATGTATTTCAGTCTGTGGCTAGTTGTTTACATGCTGCAGAGGGGAGCCCTAGTAGGGAGAGTAGTGCCTGCCCAGAGTGAATAGGCTGTGCTTGTGGGCACTTTTCCGAAATGCCACAGCAGAGAGCATTGTGCCTCCTCCCCTGCCAGGAACTGAGATCCTCTTTAGCGTGAAAGGTGCCAAGTGTGTTCCCTCACTTGCTGGCCCAGACACACAGCAGAACCGAACAAGAGGTTTTGCTGCAGTCAACAGTGTAGAGGCATTGCTGTTTAATGCTAAACCATGTTTTTCTTGCTTTGCATTTTCAGCAGTGCTCCTTTGGAAAAGTTCTCAGCTGTGTCTAGGGACCTGTTTACTTTCTCATATAAAGACGCATGAAATTCCATGGGTTAATGTGACTGATTAAAGGTTCGGTTTTCTATATCTGTAGTGTCTGGTACGTGCAGTACAACTCTAAAGACTGTGAAAGAGAAAAGTGAGAGTGGTATGTGGGCACACTGTGCTCCAGGAGAGAGAGGAAGCAAAAAAGGCAACAGAAAGGAAAACTTTACTATCAACGTATGTCTGACACCAAGTGCTGAAATCTAGCTGACAGCTAACACCTTTAATGACCATTATCTTTAACTGATGAAGACAAGCATAGTACTTTAATGTCATCTCAAGCAGCAAAATTCATAAAAATAATGAGCTGGGAAACTTGTATCTTATTTAAACATAAATATTAACGTCATTTAACTTACTTAACCTGGTTTTCGGTCCTGTGTAATATTAGTAAAATCAAGTGCATGAAACTTGTGATTGCAAACAAGATTTTTAAAAGCAAAAGGTTTTGTAGCAACAAGAAAAGTTTGGATTTAGTGTAACTGAGTAGATGGTGCTCAGCTCTTCTGCCATTCACACTTGTCTGTCTTAAATCATTTCCTTATGATGGCTACAAAAGCATTAGTAATACATGACTGAAAACAGTCCTTTGGAAACCTCACACTGAGCCCTGATACACCATAGCTTGTTGTCAAGTACCCACCAGCCATCAAACTTATGTAAAGCCTCTCTCTCTCTTTCAGATGCAATTTTAATACTTCAGAGTAATTCAAAGAATCTAAACAACAAAGCAGGTATCTTAAAATTTCCTACCAAAGTTTCACTTTCAGAAATCCAGAGTATAATGTGCAAAGCCACAGCTATACCCATGAATTCTGATAACCTCCCAGCTGCATTCATGCCAGCAGGGATTCCCCTGCGCATTAATGGAAATACTACTGTAACATACCGTGTATTTTGTGTTAAGACATAAATTGCTCTACTGAGTGCTAAGCAATTATGCTGGTAGGGCAGTCACTTTGTACAAACCATAAAACAATGTAGATATTTAATTACAGCAAACCAAAGGACATCATCTGTAACAAATAAATGTCACAATTCATTAGAAAATGTGAGATTTACAAAGCACTGAAATAATAGCACATCTTAAATCTCACTAAACCAAGTGAAAAAGAAGACATCTGGTTAGTCAGCTCAAAAAGGAAAAGGTCTGTGAACCAGTCAAATACTATCACAGTACAAATATTATCACGTCAAGCAGAGAATGGTCCTAACATACATGGGAGGATGCCACTTCCACTTCCTTGCCCAAAATCCATCATAACACACTCCTGACACACACCATGGCCTTTTTGGAGTCGTAGGCTTTTTGAAGTGCTAAATTCCTGCTACTCTAACTTGCCTTTGACACTGCCAGGCTGTTGATATACAATACCTGCTCTGGTATACTAGCTAGTCAGAATGGCACCATCCTTATTGTTTATTTACTATAGCCCTGGGGCAGTGTTTAGCTCCTTGTGAACATTTGTTTTCATAAAACAGTGGACAGATATGTGTGCCTGTCTGTGTCCTTCCCTCTTTTAGTTTTTTTGGAATTAAATATTCCCTCCCTGGAAATTCAATTTATGAGCGACCAAGTTTTCCTAGCTTGATTTGTGAAATTGGTCTGTTTCAGTTACTAATATTCTGGGCTTTACATCTCATTAAATAGAAGGATAGATTATAATGCAAAGTTTGTCTCTGCATGAAAAGTCTCCTGGAATATATCAGTGGACCTAAATGAACCTACGGACACACAGAGAAGAATCTCACTTCCACAACACTATACAGAGAGATGCATGAAAACGTAGCACCATGACTTTACATTTAATTTTAGTACAAAAGATGACTATACTGCATTACTAATACCCAGGTATATCTTACTGACAAGCCATAGCATTACATATAGTTGTATACTTGACTAAGGAGATTGCAATTTATAAAATAATAATGGTACCGTGCCTTTAAGGTTTCTTCAAGTCTTCTGGTTTTGCTGCCAGTACTCAAATACTCCTGAAACGTCTGCAGTGGGATGATTTACTATGCTTTGCCAGAGCAGCAGCAGAATCTGAAGAAGGCTTTTTGGCACAGATTCAAGATAAAAGCATGTTTCTTATACGCAGCATCTCAATTCCCTGAATGATTAACAAACCACATTTAGCGTATGCTGCTGATGTTTTGAATATCTTTCCAAAGATGTGGTCATAACAATTTTTTATACTCTTAGGAAATAATGAAGAAATTAATCTAGCAAAAACTGCTGTATTGGATTCGTTAACTTTCAACAAGATTGAACCCGCTCCCTTGCAATTTTGGATATCTTGAAAAACGTGATTGTGGTAACAGAACTGACAATGAGGCAGGAAATGTTAAGGGGAATACTACTAATAGCATTGTATAAAACTCAGAGTTTCATTTTTGCTCACATTATGTATTATAATAAAGGGAACCATACATAATGCACCAGGATTTTTACTTTAAAGAGTGTGACTTCAGAGTCAGCTAAGTATAAACAAAAAGGAGGAAAAAGTATTTTTAAACTCTGCATATTTGTAGATCCCAAAGTCAGTTTTTGGCTTGGTTTTTTTTGTTTGTTTTGGTGGGGTTTTGTTTGTTTGTTTGTTTGTTTCCTTGTAAAGTCCCATTGGTAGGTATTAAATAGAATCAAGCATGTGCAAACCTTAAATTTAGCTCATCACTTATCACAACAGCTGAACTACTCCATAGAGGGGCAGGTGCCATTGATAGTATACACATTTCTGAGCTCAGAGCTATGCTCGTGAAAAGCATATACTGTACATTCCAGCTTCATGATGACACAGCTGTACCCCAGGATAAGCATTTCTGCACTGTGGATGTCCCTCATCTGCCAGGACTGCTGATGCCTGTGAGCACTGGGTAGAGCTGGCATTGTTACCGGTAGAAATTCTAGATGGAGTGCTACGTTCCCTTACACAGGACTGGTGTTTCTAAGTGCACAGCCTCCCCATTCCTGACAAAAATTCCAGTCATAAAATCCATAAATGAATGAATAAAGTTCATAGAGATGTCCAGAAATTTCCTTCATGGCCCAGGCATGAATTGCAACAACTTTTCACAAGCAGTTAGCTAAGACTCCTGCTCATGCTGCTTAGGCTTGATTGTCTAAAACAGGAGACAAGAGCAGAAGTTATTGTATACAGGAAGAACCGTACAGAGGAACAAGGATAATTTTAGAGGGTACTCAGCATGACAGTAGGAAGAAAAGACACACCAGTTCTGACATTGCAGAGCACGAGTGACACGCGTCAGCTGGGCACCTCTGCAGGAGCTGCACTTCCAAACTGACAGGTGTCATCAGTGTATCATCACCGTCATGACTGCTGCTCCAAAGGCATCTAGATGAAACTATTTCTAGGGTCTTCCAGCACTCCAAGGGCTGAGTCATCTAGATAGAGGATACACCCTCTCACAGTGAGTCATCTCATATGCCCAGTCCTAGGGGTTTCTCAATTTGTTTTTTGACTTATAACTGAGCACTTGTCTGAGTTAATTTTCCTCACATTATTCCCAAGGAAGAGGATGCCTTTGTGCAGGAGTCTCCACTGGGAATTTAGGTCATCAGGTTTCCACTAGGACTGGTTCCCCTGCCAGAGCATGCCTTTTGAGCTTGCCACTGCACAAAGATGCACTCAGCTCTTTGCAATAGTCATTTCATCTTACAGTCACTGAAGAGAAGGGGAAATCCCGATCTGAAAAGTGTTGTACGACATCTTCCATAGCTGGTCATGGCTTCCTTATCAGGCAGGCTAATTGAGGAGTCTTCTCCAATTCAAAATAATATCAGAGGAACACATATAGTGGACAAAAACAGCAGCAGAAATTTTTGAACAGGCTATGGTAAATGTTCTTGAAGAAAAGGCCTTTCAGGCTAATTATTGCTCAGCCCTTCAGCTGGCTGAGTGACAAGCAAAGGAGGAATGGTACTTGCGAGGAAACCGTGCTCATCAAAGAGCCAGCAGCAGAAAAGGGAGCAGTCTTGGCTCCGACTGAAGCAGAACAGCAAGGGGAAACAAACACTGTAACCTGTTTACAGCTTAACTGGTTGTTACAAAGGACTTCAGGAAGAATGTTTTCTTCCTCCTGGCTCCAGAACATTAATCTAGTCTTACAGCTGTATTAAAAGGAGAGGGACATTGGAAAAATACAAAGTCAGCCATAGGTTGTTGGGAGGAGATGGGTGAATGATATAAAGCTGTGGCTCCCCAGGTGAATTCAGCATGGAACGCCCATGAAGTGCTGTTCTCAAACACAACTGGTCCCAGCAGGAGGTGTAAAGCTGCATTGCCCTGGCATGTGGAAGAGACTCCAAGGGGGGAATAGTTAAGAGAGAAAACACGAAGTAGGACAGTTTAAGCAATGGTTTTTATTTTATGATTGCAGGAGGTGCAGAGTGTCTAGTCCTGAATGACTTCCATAGACAACCTAAACTGCCCAAGGTCTCCTTTAACTGTCAGTTTTGTTGTTCTTCCCTTTGGTTTGAT
The DNA here is from genome assembly GCA_030323915.1 of Brotogeris chrysoptera. NCBI lineage: Eukaryota > Metazoa > Chordata > Aves > Psittaciformes > Psittacidae > Brotogeris > Brotogeris chrysoptera. Next base: position 15,131 of record JARCZZ010002700.1, on the reverse strand, counting down.
GCCTGCCATGTTCAGAGTGCTTTTGTTCCATTACAGTTTCTGCCAATATCATGCTGATCTCACAAAAGGGAAAAGAGTTCAGGGTAGTGCACCTGTGCTTAGTTCATGTGTTTAACATCAGACGCTGAAATGGAGTAGAATAACCCTGAACTTAGAAACTGACTGTTGGGAATGCAAATGTATTAAGATGGTTCCAGTCTGCGCATACACCTGAGCCTGGTTCCTGAAATTTAAACATCAAACCAATTTTTTATTATAGAATTGTCATTCAATCTTTAAATTTCTCCTATAACAGCATCTTTCATAATCTAACGTTTGGTGAAATGCAGCCAAACTGCATGTAATTTCTCTTCCCTGCAGGTGAAATGAGTAAATCACACAGAAATGTCTGTAGCACATTATTATGGGGAAAAAAAAATAAATGTATATAACTGCTTTTCAAATAAAACAGGTTTATTCATCTTTGGTAATAAAAAAAAAAAAATCTATTTCTGAGCATGCACTCATTGAATTCAATGACACGTCAAGATGATGACTATGTTATTGAGTGCAAAATGTCACTGTGACTGGAGCAAGTAAAGGTCATTATGTCATTTTACTGCTGAGAACTCTATGGAACTGCAGTCCAGCGGTATTACGTATCTGAACTGCATGAGGGAATCAAAGAGAAGGTATTTCAGACAGAATTTTCCTTCTCTAGGAGTTTTTTCTTAAAACACAGCTACAGTTTTGTTCTTAATACTCAGTAAAAGAACCTTTGAGTACCTGTGAAGGAATTTGTCAGGCAAAAATATAAACTTTTTAGAATCTGAACTCTACTCTGCTATGCATGGGTCACATCTTTGTTGTCTTTTCACACTGGTAACTCAAGTAGCAGTGCAACTGTGCCTTACATTCAAGTCCAAAACTGACACTTGCTACACTATAGGGTTTTTTAAGGCCACTTAATAGCTTTTATTGGAAGAAACTTTAAAATTAATTCATTTTTCATCAATTCCTCCCTTGCCTCACTTTGCATTTCATTCAACTCAATCTGTTGTTGCTGGGCACGTTGTGGAGTTCACATGCTGCAAACAGCACCCTGAAAAGGCTGCTGGGGCTCTGCAGGAGTGCTGGGTAGCCCCAGTGGGGCTCTGCCCCAGCTGAGCTCAGGCTACTCAGGCAGATGAAAGCAGCAAAGAATCGGGTTTAGTGCCTGTCTGCCTCCCCAGTGTAGCTACGTGGCAGCAGAGTGCAAGTCCCCATTGAGACAAGCAGTGTGAATGGGCTATGCATGCAATTAAATACATCTACACTTTTGTTTACCAAAGTATCACAGAATTCATCTCTGATATGTATTGCATCTATTTCTTTTCTAAATGCAATTCCTGGATAACTCTTACCACGTGTTCCTCTTACAGTTGCCATATAATTTCACAAAAATATTAATTCATTTTGAATTTCAAAAATATAGGTAATCCACAGAATGGTTTTCTTCTTCAAATATAGGCACAAATACATATATACATACATACATTGACACAATCCCAACAATTTTTTAACTACATCTGAAGAACTTTAAGTCTTTACTATTAATCTGTTCTGTGCTCTGAACTAACACTATGGTATGAATCGCCATACCAGCCTGTTGTCAGCAAGGTCGATAACTGCTGTCAAAAACGTTGCACATGTGTTGTATATGTCATATGTTTTAAATTATAGGGGAGTTTAAAATGTGATAGATAACATCCTGGGCAATTGCTGATTTTTCATGCATGTGTTGACTGAATAACTTGCAGTGGACAAGCTGATAGGAAAATATTTGATTCTATAGAGCTTAGTGTCTTACTATTCTTTGGGAGCAAGAGATGTTTCAGTGAGATCAATGTGTCAGAATACTCTGTGCAGCTTAATTTTATCTTTTAGTTTGAGACTGCAGAAGAAGAAGGCTGTTACTGGTATGCTTTGGAAGATACTGTTTCAGAGGATTGGTTTTCACCAAAGCAGTAGTACTTGACGCATTAAAACAACCCCTAACCACTAAGCAGCTGGCTTTTCTGTAAATTTAGTTATTGATCCCTTGGTCTTAACAAACTATAACACCTGTTGCAATAGCAGAATTGCAACACAAGTACTGCTGTGATACGTGCTACCAAAGCTGCCTTGCTCCACACTTATCTTTTATTAAGCACTTCTATTAGGTAAACTGATGTTGGTTCAAGTTGTTATCATGTTGAAAATATTGTACAATTATATTTACCTGTGCCTACCTCCAGTAAAACACTTAGGCATATTGTCTAATTATAAGTTGTCTAATTATAAGAATGTGAATAGTCTCACTGATTGGAGTAAAAAGAGTTGCTCAGTGAGCCTGAAGAACTTTGTGGACCCATTCTGTAGCTCGTTATGATACTGCTATGTGTCCTATATCACTGACAGTATATCATAAATCAGAAACGAAGGGTCTGCATGAAAAAGAAAGAGGGTACCTTCTGTCTAAGGTGAGCATGGCAGCTGCTATACAGTCTCTGAATTTCACTGTGTGCTGTATAGAAATTTCAAACACCCATGCACATACATATCTCTACTGTGCTCATGGCACAGGACCTGCGTTTGCTTTCCTCCAAACAACCAGATCCAGAGGACAAGACTAGGACAGACGTGAATGGCTATGCCCTTCAACCTTTCCCTCCAGGCTGACGTTAGGCAGAATTACCCTACCTAGGAACAAGTTATTCAATACATGCATTATACTCCAGAAATTATTTGAAACAGCTCACTGACATTTCAAGAGGGTTTTGGTGCTCCAAAGACACCTGCCCAAATGTTAGTCCTATTGTTGCAGTAAAGTGCAAATGTCCCACTCAGCATAAATAATCCTGCTGCACAGACCTTACACAAAAGCAAGGCACATATGGGAGTGTAGCAAGAGAACAAATAAGAACAAGAGCACAATAACAGTATCACAGTGTCAGAGAAAAAAGACATTGGAAATGTGCTTATAAGGTCACACCACCATTCTTCCCCTCCCTCTATTCAAAATACACATAGACTATTCCTCACTGTTGTTTGTCCAACTTGTTCTGAAAGAACTTCCCATGATGAAGACACCACAGACTCCCCAAGCAAGTCACTCCAGCACTGCCCTGTCCTGGACAGTGAAAACAGGCTGTTCTCTTGGGTTTTTTACAGCAGCCTTTTACGTATTTTGAGACAAGTTACATGTGCTAGATTAGCCAAGAACCTTGATTCTGACTGAACTAATGATTGGTTTATGTTTCAGGCAGTTATTGATTGCTGGCGCATGTTGCTTATTTTCAAACACTCTCCTATCTTCTTTCAGCTTAACATGCTCCCTGAGTGTAGCCAAAGTTTCAGGGCTTGCACAGTCAACTCACCTAATTGCTGACTCCTGCCTGTCTTCCCAAATACTCACATTCAGGCAGGAGCAGCGGCATGTGTGGATCCTGCTAGATGCTGTATACTCATTGCAGGTCCAGAGGAAATACAACTCAATTTCAGATACCTATCTGTGTATGCTGATACTTTTTCTTTTTTCCAAGGTAATCCCACTGCAGTAAGAGTCTTGGGAAACAGTTGTTCTCCCGCTCAAAAGCCTGCAGAAAAATCTAATCTTCACTTGCCCGGACATCAACGTCTATATGAAGCTGCTGGGATATGGTAAGAACATAGCTTGTCTCAAACATCACTGGCTGAGTGCCAGATCACCAAGACAATGGGGCAGGAATAGGGAAAGTGAGGCACCAGCTGTGGTTCAGCCCTGGGACGCTGCCTTTCATATACGGCTGCAGGGTTTATTGTTGAGGAGGAGAAGGGAAAAATCATGTTATCTTAAAACATTCTAGGAAACAGTTGTCTTGTGCAACATTCAGTAAAAACACAGAGTACTACAGAGTTATGAAATGCTATTGTTGAGGTTAGGCACACACGCACATTCAAGGCCCTGTGCATTTGGGGTAAGTGATATTCAATCACTTCAATTCTATTTTCCCCAGGGAAATGAATAGAGAAAAAAAAATAAAACAAAATTTTGAAATAAATCTGGGTAAGAATCCCCAGTACTCTGATATTTCCTTGCCTTCAAACATTCAAGTGAAGAACCCTACATAGCAGTCCCTGAAGGTGTTATTTTAAAGAAGTTTAGATATGTATTATATTTCAAAAGCTGCATTACAGAGATTACAGAGTTGGAATGTTTACCACTGGATGACATTTCCTAACTGAATTTCTCCAGGCTTTGCTGGAATAACCTTTCACTTTTCAGATGATTGCCTTCACTAACATCAAGAATTTTTCAGGTACATCACTATCCAAACCCAGAACCTCAGGAAAAATACAGTAAATGGAAAATTTTCTAGTAGTCTTATCAAGATTCACCAAGGCTCATCAACTTCCATTATGAGCAACATATTCCACAAGCCACCCCCCCTTCTTGCTGACTCCCACCTCCCTCATTTCCTAGGACTTGTACCCCAACTATCTCATCCGGAAATTTCCTCCTCTTCCTCTAAGGCAGCACCACCAGAGGGAGCATTTAGAGTATGCAGAGGAAAGCCCTCCTTGCTCTTGGCCATGCCTTCCACCCATAATTAGAATCACACCATAATGCTTCAGGACAGCCAGTGCAATTCTTTCCAAAAAACATCATCTGAACTTATCTTCACCATGTGGCTCAACTTGGGAAAAAGTTAGAGGATACTTCATCATATGAATTCCAGACATGAAGGGGGTCCTCTCTTTAATGTAACACATCTCTCCTCCAAAGCAAGGTCTTGTCTACACTGGTAATATCTTGATTTAAGCATCCGTGTGGAAAAACATACCTTCGCCACCTTATTCTTGGAAACAGCAATAACATTTTCAGTTAGAAATTATCTCAAAAGGAACTAAAACTCAGTAAGGCTTCTGCTTTGGAAAAGCAATCCTTTCAATTGGGATTTTAGCAGCCCTAAAATTTCAATCCAAGGCCCAGCAAAACCATGAGGAATGAAGCTTCATGAAAGGTGCATAGGCAGCCTCCCATAAACACTAGATTGTAATGGTATTCGTTATCCCAAATAAAAGCTATAAAAGGAGCCTGTTGCTCTACAAAACCCTGGATTCAGCATTCAGAGGCTTTTTATGTGTATCTTACACATGCAAATCTTCACATGGCTTAAAGAGTTATTTGGACATCAGTTATTCTGAAATGCACAGCAAGTGTATTGGTCTGAGTGATGAAGCAAGTGGCAGTGATTTGCTCAGAAAACAGCATACACAAACCTGATAATCTGGTGTGATCCCTTAAGAATCCAGAGCGTAGAAACAAATAGCAAGTTATTTCCTTGTTCACAGTTTCCAAGTTTGCCACTTGAGCAGCCCAAAGTGACCAGAGCTGGCTTATCTCTCTGCTCACACTCTCCATCAGCTGCTGCTTTTGCCACCTGTCTGGTTTCTACTCCTCACTCTCATGCATCGAGCAAGCATGCTGCTTTCAGCCAGTCTCTGCTATGACACAGTCAGTCAGTGCCCTGGCCTTTTCATTGCAGCCAAGAAGCTGTGGACTGAAAATTAGTCCAGAGTTTTCACTTACTATTATGTAAACCAGGATTGTTTGTTGCTTTCCTTTAGCCTCTCTCAATGGAATAGTCTTTTAAAGAGATCTGTGTCGAATGAATGAAAACCACCAGGACCTTGCAGGATGATACTATTGTAAAAGTTACTAAATACAAGGTATGAAAGTCTGCATTATGAATACAGGAAATTATCAGTGTTCATAAAACCTGAATTATTGTGTTTGGAAATAAACTATCTAAAAAACGCATGACGGGGTTTGATAAGTTGTATGTGGTTGGTTTGGTCCTCTCTACAAAGAATGCATGAGCATGCCTTCTGCATGCAATTGTCCCATGTTTATGTGCAGCAAATAGACAACACAGAAAAACAGAGAAACTCCAATTCCTGTGCATAAATCTGTCTGAAAAATGAGTAGCAGCATTAGTTGTCCTAAACTGAATACATAACCATTCAATTTTTAAAACTGCCTTGCTTAATGTATAAAACTGGCTTTTAATGTAGCTGTTAGATTAAGTCAGAGGTATTTTGGTGCATTTGTGAAGTTAAATATCCATTTCCTCAAATTTCTGTATGTTTATCCCAGAGTATAGCTATCTCATCAAGTTCTTTTTAAGGCCATGCATTATTTATTTCTCTCTTGATTACTGAGATATTTCAAATGCTATGCATTCTGAAATGCGCAAACTAAGGAAGACTTCCCCCTGTCTCAAACACTGGAGCTGAGAGAAGCAGACTTTTGTGATACGGTTCTTTGACAGGGTGGGATATACACCCAGTGTCTCTTTTGCTATGGTGGCCTCAGAAAGTTACTGGGAGAAAGGAGAACTGTGAATTGAGTTCTTTGCAGTGAAGCTTGCACTTCACCTTCTGGTGAAGTTCTTTGCAGAGAAGGCTATCCCTCTGTATGTATGCAGAACAACTCCAGGCTTAGCTGATGTGCTTCTCTTTCTTCTATGTTGTTTTGTACAAGCATGTTCCAGTATGTATATTACTTTGTTTTGTTATGTAGGACAATCATTGCCTAACCTGGTACAACCTTGGTAAAGTTTGTTATGCCAGCTGGCTTTCAATTCCAATGCTTGAATTAATGGCTCTTTAAATATTGACTGAGGGGCTAGTGCACGACAGAATATTTAACTCTATAGACCTAGAATATTTAACTCCATGATTATCATATGGACACTACCAGCTCAGTTCAACTGCGAATAGAGTATGTCTAAATAATGCAGCTAGCATTGACAAGATACGTCTTCAAAGACAAACCCTTAAGCACTTCAGCACAACAAACTAAAAATAAACCTAGTGTTTAAATTATAAAGCACCTTAAGAAACTATCCTCCCAAAATGTGCAGATAAACCAAAAACCTACAGATGAAGAACACTTGAATCGTGACACAAATTAAACAAGTGGTGGACGCCTGTAGCATTCATTACATATAATTACAATGCCGTACTTCTTTCCTGAATAGTCTGTATGCCAAGCATATGTAACAAGACACAAGAAAAAAAGGGTGGGGACAGAAAATATAAATCCAGGAAATTAGTTTTGATAATTCATATACATCCGTGGTGTTATGTTGTCATTTAATAACTAGTTCCCTAAAAAGCTCAAAGTTTCAGGAGCTTTCTGATGTGCCATTATTGTCTGCTTGCAGGGAAAAATATGTTCTCAGGAAAATAGGAGGTGCATGGCTGAACAGGGCTGGATCTCAGAGTAGCTAAAAGAGCCTCGACTTAATATGTAGTTTATTCCCAAACGCCCTTAGTTTGATGAAAGAGTACTTTTTAATAGATATACACAAACATAATAATTTATCTTTGCAGACCATCTGGATAAACAGAACTACTCTGTCATTTAAAATGTTCTTTATGATCAATTATTATACCAATAACTTACATCAGTACAAGGGGATATTGTGCTAGTACTGGTAATTATCTGGAGATTTGGTGGAGGAAGAGAAAGCAGCCGAGTTCTTCTTTACCTTAAATTGATTTAAATGGCAATAACCCATCAAAATATAGGGTCTTGCAATGGTGTAAAATTGGTGTAAATAATATGTAAGATCATGCAGTCACCACTAGCAGCACAAAGGAAATTCATTTTGCTTAGGACTGTCCTTCAAAGGCGGGGAAAAAGGGAGAAGAGAACATTGTGACCAAAATCGGTAAGATAATCACCCAGCAACAACAGAAAACATCTCAAAACTGAGCTCAAGCAAAAAGTCAAAATCAAATATCTGCTCTTGCGGGTGTTATCTATAACATCTTGGCAATTTAAGACACTCCGTTTCTGGGGGGTAGGTACTCCCTCCTGTAGAGCTATCCACTCTGTACACCAGAAGAATTCCTGCTTTTCTGGTCTTCAGTTACTTGAATTTTATAACTGTTTTCTGCTCTTTGAAGTAGCGATAGAATATACCACCTTTAAACCTTGAAGATTTTACCTGCTTTTAACATGGCTATGTGTACTTCACAACAACAGTTAGCATCATGGACTTAAGTGTACATGCTGTGACCCCAAAAGCACCCTGTTCTGTTTCCTCTCCAGAGGGGCAGAGTCCAGTCAGTGAAGTCTTCTGTGTTTCCAAGTGGGGCATCATGACATAGAAGGTAAAAAAAACACCAAGAAACAAATGCAGAAATGCTTCCTAATGCCTAAGCAAGAGTGTTTGAGTGCGTGCTGGGCATCTCTCCACGACACTGAAAGGATCATGCCACTGGAACAGTGACTAGGCTTCAAACAATGGCCAGCATTGTTCTTAGACTACACCACAGGATTACATTTTCTGTATAATAGAGTGAAAACCTGGCATAAAGACATACTGTGCATTGTTGTTTTATTAACAAGGTTACTCTAACACTGATAAAAATATTAATCTATTCATCTGAACAGGCAAAACAGCAAAACATCAGAAGAGGGAATCTGGCTTAATTCTTCTTAATGGAGACATATTCCCTCCTCCCCGACAGTCCTTTACATGCCCTGCAGAGTGGAGACAAAAATTTCCAAACCCATGATGCCGAAAGTATTTCAAGCCATTTACCTCTTTTTACTTAGCAAATACTAATGGGTTCAGATTTAAACAGGGGAAGTTTAGATTGCATATGAGGAAGAAATTCTTTACTATGAAGGTGGTAAGGCACTGGAATGGGATGCCCAGGGAAGTTGTGAATGCTCCATCACTGGTGGTGTTCAAGGCTGGGTTGGACAGAGACTTGGGTGGCATGGTTTAGTGGGAGGTGTTCCTACCCATGGCAAGGGGGATGGAAATAGATGATCTTAAGGTCCTTTCCAACCCTAACTATTCTATTATTCTATGATTCTATTTCAGACGTTTTGAAGAGGCATTTTTGTTTTCCTTTTCAGCAGACCACTTGCAGAATGTATTTGTATACATGTTGTGATCAGTAATTTGATACACCACAAAACAGTCAATGTAGTTTAAATTTAAATATAAGCATGGAACTGATGCAATTTTCTTAATAAAATCTATGTAAGCATCCATACAAGATTTCTTCTTAATCTGAAGAAATGAAACTGGCACCCACAGAAGAGATGTACCACGTCTAATTTATACAAAACAGCATTACAGGTTTTCTGCTCTGACTGCTAGACCAAAACAGTGATTTCTGATGATACACTGCAGGCTACATAACAAAAGTTGCTAAAAAATACTTCCAGAGAATACCATTACTGGTACCGACACCATTCTGACAGCAGAGTTGGTATTTGCTGATGATGATGCTGTGGTGTGCATGACCTTATCAGGGATATCGTCTGAGAAACAGAGTACCCGAAATTACAAGAAAGGACTTACTTTCTTTGTATATTCTGGACTTACTTTGTCACGACGGGAGAACAAAATTGGCTTATGCAGACATAAATATATTCTTAACTCTCCTCCCAAGACAATTTTCCTCTACTGAAGGTATCAATCTTAGAATTACAGTGGACAGACTAATTTATTATAATTATCATATTTTTTTCCCAGGCTGTCATTACACAATTTTTTATTTTTTATATTGATTATTTTGCTAGAACTCTTCTGAAGCAGAGCCATGTATCTATGTAAATAATCTTGACAAACAGCACTCACCACATACACATTGGCTTCCCTGTTGTGTAATCAATATTATTAATACAAAAGTTAATTTTCAGTGGACAAAACCCATGATCCTGTTCTCTTATCCCAGTGAACATAAGTCTAAAGAGATAATTTTGGATGTTGAATGCAGGCACGTTGCTAAAATAAGGCTGGATTCAGACTCATGGCAAGAATACATGTTCACACATCCAAAATGTATTATATGTGAATATTCTCAAATTTGTTTAGGATGCATTCTTCCCATTAGCACTGCTGTCAGTGAACTGGCTTGTTAGAATACCTGCAATGATACTACATAAAGGGAAGACAAACACAGACAAGACAAGTCTATTTTTATGTGATCAAGTATTCATGGAAATTTTCTACCATGTTAATGAAAACCCCTTTATTTAGTTCTGGGAGCATATTCCACACGTATTATTTCTGCCAAGTCAGGTTGTGTGTGCCTGTAATACAGCCACATGGAAGAAGCAGGAGATAACTCATGTTTGCTTGTACTGCTGATGTGATTTGGCCAGGTTTCCAAAGTAAGGCAGCATTCCTCTACAGAGCAGCTTTGTTCAAGTAATAAACATTTACTGATATTTTTACTTTTTTTTATTTGCTTACGGAAAAATTATGGCAGATATGACACATATTTTGATAAATTATTAGGTTTTCTGATTTATATATGTATATCTCTGTGTGTATTGCAAAATCTCTTCTAGACATCAGCAGCACTCAGGGTAGATCTATGCAGGAAAACACTGAAGCTGGAGATTATGAAAATCAACAAAATTAATTTGTTCATTTACAACAAAACTACTACATTTGTTACTTTGTAACAAAATTACTACAAATTTGCAAGAGCAACTGTTTGAGAAGACATGGCAATGAATAAGGTTTGAAGGAGAATGACAATGCTGGAATTCCTTAAGGATCTTGGCACCACTCCTGTTTGAAACTTTAATGATCATTTACAAAATTAGGACTGTGGAGACAACCTGATGATGTCATAAGTTGATGCAATGTGGTGTGGTGCTATGGTGGCATATCCAGAAGGCATTGCCAAGGCACGTGATACCCAGGATGTCATACAGAAAGAACTCTGAAAATTATAAAACAGGATGAAATTCAATAGTTGAAAATGGCAAGTCATGCACATGGGATCAGTGACAGCATTTTGCTGCAAGGTAAAGGCCTTTTGTTGGATGTGATTCAGGACATGTATACATCGTAGCCCATGGGAGGAGTCACAGGTGTGACACAAGCACAGACTGAAGATGGCACCAGGATACACTGGATGTGACATTTCCACCAGAAATAGGGAAAGTCATGCCAATTTAACAATTCCTCACCTGGGGTACAATGTATACCTCAGCCACCCACGCTCAGAGGAAGTGAAATGGGATAATTAAAGAAATTAGGAGTCTTTCTTTGTTATTTCCTGACATTAGAAAATGTTGGCTTTGCACTTTAGTGAAACAGAAGTTGATAGCTCTCTGCATTGTTCTCTGCAACTGCATCAGATGGAATACACTTGAAACAGGGGCCATGTTACGAATCATCAGACCCATTGGTTTCTGGAGCAAGCTGGCAACATCAGCAAGGCTGGAGACTCTCTGATTTGGAGGATTTCTAGCTTCTTATTTACGTAGTGGCAAACATTATTCTTCTGCCAAAGTGTTCAATAGCAGGAATGCTGGTGTCCTGTGTGATGGGGTGGCACATCACACCAGATGTGTGCGGATCATTTGGGGATTTCCTGGTGGGTCATGGAAAGGAGTGTTTGCTGGTTAGCATAGATATTCGGTTTCCACTGGTGAACAGGAGGATGATGGGTCATAGAACCATAGAATTGTTTAGGTTAGAAAAGACCTTTAAGATCAGCAAGTCTAACTTTTACCCCAGGACTGCCAAGGCCACCACCAAACTATGTCGCTGAGGGCCTCATCTACATAGTTTTTGAACACTTCCAGGGATGGTGATTCCACCACTTCCTTGGGAAGTCTGTTCCTCCAACTGACTACCCTTTCAGTGAAGAAATTTTTCCTAATATCACGTCTAAATCTCCCCTGGAGAGATGGATCCAACCTTCAGACTGTGTTGGGTTACTGCACTATCAGAGCACAATACACATAACTGCTCCATACCCTGTATTATGTAGGGTGGCATTCATATGTGAGGAATCATTTGTATAAATGGAGCAAAAACCCAAGCAGAAAATACACATAGCATTAGAATTAATATCTTAAAAAAAAAGTATGCAGTCAATCAGCCAATGGTAATTGTAGTGAGTCAGCGGTAACGTCATTAAATAACAGCTTTCGACCATTGCTGAATGGCACTACAGAGCATGTGTATATCTTGCCTGTTAGAGCTACCCCAGGTTCAATGGTACAGATTTTCTGCCTTCCCCCAGCCTCATCCCACATGACATCTCTCTGAACAGCAGTAACAATGTCTGCTCAGCAGCTTGGAAGGCTCCAAATCCTCCCTCCTCCCAGGAAGAAAAGAAGCTGGGCAGCAAAGCCAGGAGAGCGGTTTTCCAGCAAACAGAAAGGTGGCCATTCTTGCTGGCCATGGAGCCAGGCAAGAGAGTACCTCAACAGCAGGGCTTAGAATGGGATCCCAGGTAGACAGGGGACAGTGATGCATGGGAAGCTCTGCACTCCTGTGCTCTTCACTGCTGTGTGTCTCATTCTTGCCATACTGCTTTCATTTTACCAGGAGAGGTTTTTTACCAGATCTGCTTAATTTTTCAAGAGGCCATGTGCTCTAAGCATGCCTGCACTCAAGAGAAAAAGCTCTGGTAAACAAGTTACCTTCTCCTTTGCCACATACTTAAAGCTGTCCAAAACATGAGGATGATATTCTCAAAATCCACAATTAGGGCATAGCCAAAATCTTGAACATGTTTTTGAGAGACCTATGTTGTTCATTCCCGGATTGCCATAACACAGGACAAATTAACACGTTATAGCACTAAAAGTTGGCATCCCACACTAATCCTTATCCCCATAGTGGGTTTTTTAAGATGATAGCTCACACACTACAGGTTCTCTCACAAAAGTAATGCAAGAATCATGTAGTTGGCAGCAGGTTTGCTCCTCAGATGTAGAAGAGTGTAAAGTGAGTATCATTATGCACTGTAAGTGGTTACAAGAGGCAAGGAATTGCTAACAGTCTTTGCATGATGTCAGGGCTGAGTGGTAAGCACTTATACCTTCAGTTAGTAATTACGCACAGTCCTTGCTTTCTTGCCATGAAGTAACTAAGCCACAGCCACTGCAGAAACCAAAAAGTACTTTTGAGAAGGTTTGAGGAGCGTTTCCTTACCTTCTACATTACCTCTACCCACCTGTAGAGGATGTTGCTGCCTACAGTTTTGGATTTCTTCTCTTAGAAGGCCCTTAAGTCTCTACCATTCATACAACACAATCCACTTAGCTTTTGCTGAACAGCTGCACTAAAGCTTTTTCCAGTCAAAGTTTTAGATTTTAAATTCTCTTTTGGAATAGGGTCCTTAAGGGACCTTTAAAATTTCCCTTGGGGCAAATTTTCAAATTTTCCTTTACAATTAAAAAGCCCTCCCCATTTGTAAATACAAACATAGAGCATTTGGCTTTCCAGGCACACAACACACAATAGGTATTCCTGTCAGCATTGTTCATTAGATATCACTTACAAATCAGGTTAAGCATCAGCCACACAACATAGGACATAACTTTAGGGATAGTTTCTGAAACCCTGGCCTAAAAAAAAAAAAAAAAAAGAAAAAAGAAAAAAACAACAAACAAAAGAAAGGTGATGAATCGTGCTAGCTTTACAGAAAGCAGTACCAAACAGAAGCTTTCTCCGAACTCTTAAAGCCACCCATGTCAGTAAATTCTGACACAGATTTCTCTTAGCAGGTTTCCTTAAATCTCCCTGGAAAACCTACTTTCCCCCTTCTTTCTCCATTTCTCAATTACTCACATATATTTTATTCAAACATATTTGTCTTGAAGATATGCCATTTTGTTAACACAAAGAGGTTTTGCAAGCTTGTATCAACACTGATGGTCAGTGAAATATTTTTCTGACTCTGGTATGTAAAAATGGGGAAAGAGGCAGGTTTATTGTTTTGGTGCTGTTGTTTGGTTTTTGTTGGGTTTTTTGTTTTTGTTTTTTTTTTTGGGGGGGGTTGGAAATCCATGTGCCTGAACTGTTCTAGCAAAACCTAGACAAATTCTAGCAAAAAAACTCAAAAATTATTTCAAACTGTTCTTCTCAGACAAGCTTCAGCAATTTCTCCAGCTCCCTTTATCATGGCACTCACAAAAAACACTTTGTCATGATGTGGCTTTGCAAACAGATAAAGGAAGCTGAACTGGGTCATGTTTAGCAGCTCACCATTTTTCCAGTGCCTCTTTGTATTTAACCACACAAGTCCCACGTCTAACTTCACAACTACAAGGGTCTATTTACATAAAGTCAACAAACAGTATCTCCATCAGTTCTCTCATCTGCAAGATGGAGATGTTGACATGTTTGCATGAGAATAAGCATCACATTAATTAAAGATGCTGTCAATTCAGCCTAGCAGACTCTGCCCCTGTTGTTCAGGAGTCTCTGGCACAAAGCCAAATGAAGTATAATTAATATACCTGGGAACTCATAAACAAACAAGAGGGGCAGGGTGGGAAGTGGGATTTCTGTGTCCTTTACATGTAGGTTTATCTCAGTTGATAGCTAATAAATACTTCTGGGAGTTCTTATCTACTGAAAATTATTTCCCTTACAGAGCGATGTTTCTTTAGAGATAAGTTGTGCCATGAAAGAAGCAGAAGGATCTTTTTTTCATAAAAGCAGTAATGTCAAAAATATACTAATATGAACATTTTTCAAGCTAAACCCTAGCAAATTTATTGACTGAAGACTGTATGTAGTCTGAAATGGAGATGTCCTTTGTACTGAAGTCTTACCAATGGTGGGTATAGTAACTATCACTGCTGAGACAGTGGGGAGTTATTAAGTAGTGCAGTAGAACACTCTATATACATATCAAAAGGACTAGAGCACCAAACTCAGATTTACAAACTAATAAATTATTCATGAAGACAAACCCATGGCTGAACCAGAGCCTAATGAAGCCAAACTATAACCTTAATTTCTTGTAGCCATCACATTACACAGCAGGCAAAGCCAGAAATAAGTAGATGATAACTGGGAGTAGTGTCCTGTTTAGATGTCCCAGCCCAGGCAATGCTGTCCTTCAGCCAGGTGAATAGGAAGTGTCTTAATCATTAGCACGAGACATCAATCTCCCAGATTTCTCCTCTCCAACTCCTTTCTCAAACCCTTTTGGTTTTCAAGCTCTTGGAGGAGTATCTGCTACAAATCCTGCTACAAATATCTGTTACAAAATCCACACTCAAAGAGTAGTGCTCAATGGCTCAATGTCCAGCTGGAGACCAGTGGTGTCCCTCAGGGATCCCAGGTGGGACC
>JARCZZ010002697.1:0-10819 GCA_030323915.1 Brotogeris chrysoptera | reverse complement strand
AGGAAGGAAGGAAGGAAGTAAGGAAGGAAGGAAGGAAGGAAGGAAGGAAGGAAGGAAGGAAGGAAGGAAGGAAGGAAAGAAGGAAGGAAGGAAGTGAGGAAGGGAGGAAGGGAGGGAGTGAGGAAGGGAGGAAGGGAGGAAGGGAGGAAGGGAAGGAGAAAAGAAGGGAGGGAGGGATAAAAAAATAAAGAAATAAGTGAATAAAGATGTTGCACTGCAGACTGCAGATATACATTCAGATCTTCTTTCCAACTGAATCAGTATAGAGAACTGAAGAAAAGATTTGACCGCTTACTGAAGATTATTATATTTCAAGAATAAAGTGAGCTAACAGTAATTTTCTTATTAAGAAGAAACTAGGGACATGACACAGTTACTGGGGAGATGCTTGCATAAACTGTCAGAGAACACAGAAGATGGGCACTTTTCAAAAAAATGTATTTGGGTAGCAGATTGTACAATCATAATTTCTCAAGAAAAATTAAATGTATGTAATTGAGACTAAATTAGTATTTTCTCCTTTACCAGAGGAATAGAAGACAGAACAGTTGAGGCAGTTATAATGCTCTTATCAATTGCTCAAATATCTACTGCCT
The DNA here is from genome assembly GCA_030323915.1 of Brotogeris chrysoptera. NCBI lineage: Eukaryota > Metazoa > Chordata > Aves > Psittaciformes > Psittacidae > Brotogeris > Brotogeris chrysoptera. Next base: position 10,223 of record JARCZZ010002697.1, on the reverse strand, counting down.
GGCCACGATAAGTAACTTTAAATTACTTAAATAAATGAACATGCAAAGCACTTTCTTTCAAAACCCTGACTTAGTAATAAATAAATAAATAAATGAGATTGAAACCAAACAATAGTTACATTTTTGCTTCATTTAGCTTTTGGGACTTTTTCCACTGCACTGCCACTTGTAGTTCTGTGACTTTCCCTGCAAAAGTGCACGTTTTCCTCAGTTATGATTGTCAGTGGCTTTAGAATTGTGTATTGTTTAACAAAATAAGAGGATAACATATAAAAAAAAAAAAGTCAGAACACTCACAAAAGTTTGTAGGTTTTGGGTTTTTTTCTGAGTATACTAAAATGCCAATTTGATTTCACCTCTGCCATCTGGAGGAAGCAAAGCACATTTTTTTATGCCTATCACTAAATGCCTTCTGTATATGACGGCACGTGGGAAGAAGTGCAGATTGGTTAGGGCAGATGCCTGAATAAAAGGGCTTCTGAGTTCATTCTTGGCTTTGTTTTTGATTCAGGGTTTGGGCTGTGGTTTGTTGATTTGGTTTTGGTTTTTTTTTTTGTGTTTTTGGGTTCTTGCGAGAATTAGTTAATTTTTCAAAAAAATCTTAGTACCTTGGTAGAAAAGTGTAAAGGTTATAAAATTACTGTTGCTATTGTTATTATTTCTCCTGCTGCTACATCTACTACTGTTACACAGATTCATTAAAGTGAGATATTATGTTGTACAAAGATTTCTGGAAAAAATAAAAATTAAAAAAAAAGAAAAAGCACCAGGAAAATCACCTCTGTTATAGACAACACAAACCTTAATCATGTGCTACTGAAACATACTGCCTGATTTAAGGGCAAGGAAATTAACTGAAGTTAAAATGTCAGTGGGTAATGCACTAAAATATCACCATCCTCTGATGATGTTTTCTGTAACTATGCAGCTTAAATAAACACTTAGCTCTGTAGCTGAGATTCAGTTGTGCTTTTATTTGACCATTTCATGGCCTCATAAAAAACTGGAGATCATTCATAGGAAAAATGCTAGTTTGCTGTGTCTCAAAAGATTTGTTAGACAACATTTGGATAGTGAGAGAAATCACTGCAGAGTGCATGTTGGCAATATTGCACTCACAGGTAAATGCAAATGTTGACACCTAAGGAGAAACAGTAGGTTGACATGAGCAAAAGGAGTTTATATATGTACATACATATGTATGTATATGTGTACACATACCTGTGTATATATATATAAAAACTTACGAAACCACACAAATGTATTTACACACACAGATGATTTTACCAGTTATATAAACCCAATACCATTCTTTGTGTTTTGCAGTAAGATTAAAAACTTGGACCCATTGAAGTTATTCTCCCACAAAAATAAATAACGTGTTGTGGGATGATTAATGATGGTTTTGTTAGCGGAAAAAAAAAAACCCTGCTGAAGGCAAAAATATTTTCTGTAAGTAAATCAATTCAAGGCTAATTTGTTGCCGTTAAAGCAATCTGTTTGTGGTCTGGTACTGATTTATGTGGTATAGCTTATTTAGTTTCTTTATAGAATCATAGAATGGTTTGGGTTGGAAGGGACCTTAAAGATCACCTTTTTCCAACACCCCTGCCATGAGTTTCCACAAAACCAGGTTGCTCAAACCCTCATATAACCTGGCCTTGAACAGGGATGGAGTGTCTACAGCTTCTCTGGGCAACCTGTTCCAGTGCCTCACCACCCTCACAGTAAAGAATTTCTTCCCAATAACTCATCTAAATCTATGCTTTTCCAGTTTAAAGCCATTCCCCCTGTCCATGTCCCTACTGTTAGTGACATGGTTTAGTAGTGGACTTGGTAGTCCTGGGTTAAAGGTTGGTATTGGATGAGCTTAAAGGTCTTTTCCAACTTAGTTGATTCTACGATTCTATGATTCTACATGCCCTTGTAAATAGTCCCTTTCCAGTACTCTTCTCGGCCCCCTCTGGATACTGGAAGGCTGCTCTAAGATCTCCCTTGAGCCTTCTCTTCTCCAAGCTGAACAAGGCCAACTCTCTCATCCTCTCTTCACAGGAGAGGTGATCCAGCCCACTGATCATTTTTGTGGTCCTCCTCTAGACTCTTGAGCAGGTCCATGTGCTTCTTATGTTAGTGGCTCCAGAGCTAAACAGAGTACTCCAGGTGGGGTCTCACAAGAAGGTAAAGGGACAGAATAACACCCCTCAACCTGCTGGTGATGTTTATTTTGATACAGTTGGTTGTCTGGGCTGCAAGCTCACACTGCTGGGTCATGTTGAGCTTCTCACTGGCCAGCACCCCAAGTCCTTTTCCTTAGGGCTGCTCCCAGTCCATTCTCCATCAAGCCTGTAGTTATGCTTGGGATTGCCTCGACACAGGTGCAGGACCTTGCACTTGGCCTTGTTGAACTTCATAAGGTTTATGTTGGCCCAAGTATGTCAAGGTCCCTCTGGATGGCATCCTTTGCGTCCTGTGTGTTGGCTGCACCACACAAGTTAGTGCCATCAGCAAATTCACTGAGGGTGCACTCAATACCTCTACTCATACCACCAATAAAGATATTAAACAGTGGCAGTCCCAATACCAACGAGTGATTATTTGAATTGTCTTTTTATCTTCTGTTGATCAGATATATTTTTTAATATACTTTAGTTTTAGCAGAAAATTAAGTCCTCTGAGGATTAGTAGTGTGCTACACCTTGAATTATCTGCCAAAGATGCAATAATTTTTCCCTTCTGCTTAATTGCATTGTGGAAGCAATCACTCATGCAGCAAAAGCAATTACATTTTTGTTTTTATTCTATTTTCTTACTATTTTTGTTAATATCAAAGTGTGTACAGTGTTTGAAAAGACGCACTCTCTCAAGCACACTTTGTCTCTGTGACAGCGAGGAAGCAGAACAAATCCAATGGCAATTTTAGGAGTTTTGAGATAAAGTACAGTGTAGAAGAAAAAAATACTTAGTCACAAATAAATTCATCAAAAATATTTTATCAAAGCATATTTAACAGAGTTTTACAGAAATAACACAAACTTAGAGAGATGGTCTGCCCTCCACAGAAAATTACATCTATTCAACAAACCCGAAACACCTGAAGGTCAAAAATTCTCAACTGAAATATTTTTATTCCCATCTGCTGATAATAATGACCTATGGGCATTCAAAAGTCTGATAACACTACTCTCAGTAGGTTTGGTTCATTAGCAAAGATTTTTTGCCTTGATGCACTTTTGGCCAACATGTATACTACTCTTTTTTAAATGTACTGAGTTTTCAGCTCCTAGGGGAAAAATATACCTATTTGCTAAAAGTTGAAACTTACTGAAAAAATATCAGTGATTTTGCAATTGAAATATTTTACATTGAAAACTCCCTGCTTCTCAAGCAGTTTTATTTGTAAACTTGCATTACAAAGATACAGTGCTACAGAGTATGATACCAAAAAACAGGCTGGCTTCCAACCTCAGCTACTCCATAATACAGGTAGAAAACCCACAGGATTTTTGAGCAAATTTTGCTTTGTTTTTAACAATACTCATAAGAAGGTTGTCCATTCACTTGTAACACACTAAAAGGCCTTAGTCCATTGAATGCTGCATGCAAATAAAATGAAATAAATTTGTCTTCCCCACTTCATACTGCCTAATTATACACCATTCTTTTTCATCACCCAAAGAGTCAGATTTATTCCCAAGTTACAAGTGACGTTCCAAAACTTCTAAGGATCCAAGCCTCTAAGGTGTGAATGAGAAGAAACACCACAGATTTCTTTGTATCACATTTTTTAAGCATGTCAGAATTCATCATGTTCAAAGAAAATTAAATAGTCTCCTTTTTAAATATCTTGAACAAAGACTTACGAACGCTAGCTCAGTAATATCTAATACCTAAAAAGATAAATTCTACATTAAACATGGAAATCTTATTAGTAACAACCCATTCATGCACTATAACACTTACTGTTCATGCAAAACAATAGTTTCTGTTGATGTCTCATTATACTGTTCATTAAATTATATGTGTAATATATTTTCTCACATTTTGTATATAAAATTTAAAAATACCCTGTATACGTTATTTTTGGTACTATGGGCTCAGTTGGGAAAATCTATGAATATATTTACCAAACAATTCATTTAATAGATTTTACAATTTTTCAGAATAAGATCTTGAACATGTTTTTCATTATTCCTCCAGCTCTTGCTATGTAAAATATTGCACATCTTAACATTACTGACTTTTTTCCCTTAGTGGAATACTTTGGCATTCAAATTAATATTAAATTACTTTGTTTAAAGCTCTTTTGCTCGAGTCTTGAAATTAATAGGCTGAAATTGAATTTAGTGGATCAGAGAGGAGGGTGACTGTACAGGGAGAGCATGTGTTTTTGGAGTGTGTAGTGCAGCTATGTGTGGTGGGACTCAAGACCTAGCTCCTGAGTTTCCCCTGTCATGCTCAGAGCACACTACTGTAATACACTTTATTTTCAGGATGCAATTCCAATTGCATCTGGAAATTGCATCTGGAAATCGCCTCTGGAATATGACAAGTATCTAAATCAGTGCACTGTAAGACCAGTTGTTTTTTATACAGTACGATTCACCAGCTGGAAGCCAGGTACCTGCCAAAGCTGCTCTTTCACTTCCCTCCTCAGCTGGACAGGAGAGAGAAAATATAACGAAAGGTTTATGGGTCAGGATAAGGGCAGGAGAGGTCACCCATCCTTGGCTGTGATGATACTGGTACCTATACCATCACAGGCAAAACAGGCTTGACTTGAGAAAATTAGTTTGATTTATTACAATGAAATCAGAATAAGATAATGAGAAGACAAGCAAATCTTTAAACACCTTCCCCTCTTCTTCCCAGGCTTAACTTTGTTCCTGAATTCTCTACCTCCTTTCCCCCAGGGGCACAGAGGTATGGGGAATGGGGGATTGTGATCAGTTCATCACATGTCTCTGCCACTCCTTCTGCCTCAGGGGAGGACTCCTCACACTCTTTCCCTGCTCCAGTGTGGGTCCTTTCCATGGGTGCAGTCCTTCAGGAGCAGACTGCTCCAGTGTGGGTCCCTTCCATGGGGTGCAGCCTTTCAGGAGCAGACGCTCCAGTGTGGATCCTTTCTATGGGTGCAGCTCTTCAGGAACAGACTGCTCCAGTGTGGGTTCCCCACATGCTCACAAGTCCTGCTAGCAAACCAGCTCCACTGTGGGTTTCCTAGGAGTCACAGCCTCCTTCAGGCATCCCCTGCTTGGAGTGCAGCTCCTCCAAGGGCTGCAGGTGGAGATACGCTCCATCATGGACCTCCATTGGTTGCAGGGGCACAGCCTGCCCTAACACGGTCTGCACTATGGACTGCAGGGGAATCTCTGTTCCAGTACCTGCAGCACCTTCTCCCTTCATTCTGCACTACCCTTGGTGTCTGCAGGGCTGTTCCTCTCACATATTCTCACTCCTCTTTCCTGCTGAAGTTGCTGTTGCACAGGGTACATCCCCCCTCCCCTCCCATTTCTTAACTGCGTTATCCCAGAGGCACTGGGATAACCTTTGGCCTTGGCCAGCGGCAGGTCCGTCTTGGGGCCATCTGGCATTGGCTTTGTCAGACACAGGGAAGCTACTGGCAACATCTCACAGAAGCCACAACTGTAGGCTGCCTCCATCAAAACCTTGCTATACAAACCCAATACAAACAGTTTTAACAAAAATTGCTTTAACTCCCTGTTTCCTTAAGAAGCCTGGAAAATTACCTGCTTGAAAGGCTACCTTCCCTCCTTCCCAATGTTCTCGTGCTGCAGGTGTGATCAGCAGCCCAAGCACGCCTGTAGCCTCGCTGTACTGAAGAACTTGTACCGCTGCAGGGTCCACAGGTCCAGAATATTACAGGGGCCTCTCATTCCAGGGGTCTGGCTTGGGCTGGACTCAGGTCAGGACTGACCTGACCTGACTGGGCTGGACCAGGAACTGGCAGACCTCAGAAACCCTAGGCAGGATACTCAGGAAGACACATTTCTCAAGCAGCAAATGGGGCTTGAAACAGATTAGAGAAGATGTTTAGTTTTAGTGTTAACCATTTTATAGAAATACTCTACTATATGCTAAAAATGAGGAAATGAGTTACCATAGCACTTAAATACTCTGTCTACTGTAATGGCAGGAGCAGACCTGAACTCTTGGCTGAATCTAGAGACAAAGACCCTCTATGTCCATCCAAAGATTACAGGAATCATCTGGAAATCTCTGGTATTTCAGACAGTACTAAGGAATGATGACTGTGATCTTCATTGAAATGGTTTTCATTTAGCCCTATCATTTGGAGATGATGAAAAAGGGGAAATGAAAGGTAAAAGATGAGTATACCTACACTGAATGGTGCACGTATGCATGAAAGATGATCCTATACAGCATACCAAATATAGCTCTAAAGCAAAGATCCATGAGTTAATGAGAATGTCAGTAGTGGTTAATGCATTGCTCTGCATGAGATATGAATCAGGCCATACCTTCCTATAAGTGTAATTTCAGATTGTCTCTGATATCAACATGCAATGACTGTGAACAAAAATTTAACTCATAATTACAATCACTGCATTTTAATTACTGAATAAATTATATTGTATATTGTACATAGTAAACTTACAAATATTTGCAACTTTGTAAATGCTAAAAATAAAAATTGACAGAGAAAAAAGAATCCTATTCTCTCAAAAGCATGGAAAATTTGAAGGAAACCAATATTTTCCTGAAGTTGATAACAACTTTATTTAAAACAAACACCATAATTGGAAAAATTATATCATAATAGAAAGGTTTCCCTTCTACTTATCTTGTACCTTTTCATCAGCTCCTGGCTTAGATATTAACAACAGCATCATCTGACCTGTGTCGAGCACTCGAAGTATGAATGGCATTGCTGAGTAATCAGAATTTTTCCCCTAGAATCCAGTTCTATAGTCTAAGCTAATATACTATTCTGAAAACTGAATATCTTTGCAATCATTTTAATATAGAACAGTACGAAACTATGCAGAAAGATGCTTACATTTAAATAAATTAGAGCAAACTAGCAAATTTCAGAGGCTGGGATACAGGATGAATTGTAGGCATAAGTCAACTTTATCTAAAAAAGGTTCAGAACATGTTTTATCTCTGAATTCTTGAGGGGTGAAAAGAAAATCAAAAATAAAGGAAGCAATAGAAGAAACTACCTTTTTTACACTGTAACCAAACCCCTTTGCAAGGGCAAATCCACTGCATAATCCCTATTTACTGGAATCTAAACTCTTGTAGGCAGATGTAAATATTCAGCACAAGAACGTGTGCACAATGCAGACATTCTTTGCTCCTCCAGAGCAAGGCCTCTTCAGTACAGCTCATTGTCAATACAGGATAGCTGTCTGTGTAAAGAAAAGAAAAAAACCACATTGTCCACTGTAAGCTTAAGCCCTTGCTCCAAAATGAAGGTTATTATAATTTGAAACAAGGCATTCTTGAGTCTTGGAATCTAGTTATTTTCAGGCAATAAATATGTATAAAGCTCCTGATTAGGGATTCCACAAAGAGCTTTATTCAGATCTCTAAGCGAAGGTTTAAAAAGAAGGCCTTGGTTTTGTGGGTGTTGGTAGTTTCCACATTTGTTACATTTGATTTATTTTGTAAACAAAACAGTCAGTATTTCATTAAATTACTGTGGCATTCAGAGACACTGTAAATAAATATGATCATTGAGCATACTCATTTCTGGAATACACAATGTGTAGCAATCTTTTGAGATTAAGGATTCTTTAGCTCACTGTGTTTGTTGTGCATGTTGCCAATGTGTTCTAGTGATAGTGTTTTGGTATTGTGAAGTTCTAGTTTAGTTAATGGTCATTTTGCACCATACAGTATAAACAGCTTGAATGTACCAAAAAGAAAGGGTATGCGTGTGTGTGTATGTGTGTGTGTCACGTGTGTGTGTATTGTTGCTCAATCATCTAAAAAGTTCGGTATGTCATATCTTTTTCATTTTATAATTATTTTGCAGTTTTGCTTCCCTAGGTAGAGATTGTCAGAAGATTTCATTACAAACAGAAGCCTTCAGGGAAGAATGTTGCCTAATTAAATTAATCTTTATATAGGTCTATTCTTTAATAAAGTACTTTATAAGAGATTATTTCTGGATGTAATATATTAGTGCAGATTTGCTATTTTGACAGTCACTACAGTATATGAGAAAGAGAGAGAGCAGGAGAGAAGGAGGAGAAGGGAGGGAGTGGAGGGGGAATAATTTTCTAGTGACCATCAGCAGTGTTAGTAGATGTTGGGCACTTCATGAATTATCATTTGAGATTTATACAATTGAAGAATTTTGTTTTAATCTTTCTTTTCATTAGCTTTCACAAAAAAATATGTGTTGCCTGCAGAGTTAATTCTACAGGCAAGAAAATCAGCATATTATCATGGGCATGAAGTCAGAGTTGTCCCACAAGTCAAAATCAGACAATACAGCAAATCATCCAAGGGTGATGGAGGATGATGGAGAGTATGCTTCAGCTTCATGTGTATGCCCAGTTAGTTTTATGCAGGCTGCATTTGTACAGGGAGACACGGCTTCTGTCTTGTTGCTAGAGCAGGAGGAGCTGTTTCCAATGTCACGCACTCCTAATGGAGAAGGTATATGGTGGACTATTCCTCCCTCTCTTTCCTTCCATGTGTATTACCTCTTACAGGTACCTATTTGTTTTCTTTAATTAAATATTTGTTCTCAGAATTCACAATAAATGACCTGCTGAAGCAAAAACTTGCTATCCTCCAGCAAAGGGTATACTATGAATATAACATAAAAATAAGAAATGTTAAAAATGGAAAAAGTATATGAAATAGCATGGCATTTTACTTGGTTTTATTGTTGCGAACCCTGGGTTAATTTGCAGAAATTAGCTAGAGATGTACAGGCTTAGTATTTTTCTCAGGTAAAAAATGGAATCTGCAGAAGAAAAGAGGAAAAAATGCTTTATGCTTTTGTGAGCATAAATGATAAACTATCAAATTTGCTAATTTAGACACTAGCTTCAATGCTAAACTATCAAATTTGCTAATTTGGACACTAGCTTCACTCTGAAGCTTAGCCAGCCTTTATAAATTTAACAAGTAGCCTTGATAATCTGCTACATTGGGTACATGATTCTATAATCATTGTGACATTTCTAATTAAAATTGACAAACCCTCTGAAACTTCCCCTAGAAAATGTGGCAAATTTAGAACAGCTTGAACTGGCTTAACTCTTTGGGACACTATTTTTAAGTAGGCACTTTTCAGAAGAAAAGCAACAATATTATAAAACATTATAAAAAAAAGATGACCATATCTTTTTGGGTAAGAGATGACAAGAAATGCAGATCTACAGCTACTCGTGTTAGAGATTTCTGGAAATTATGTTGTTTACACCCTTGCAGACAGAGTAGTGAAGTAGCTTTTGTAGATACCTTTCATTCTGGAAGAAAAGTACATTTTTACTGATAGTAGCTTCTTTTGCCTTATGAATGGAGAACAGAGGACACTGAAGTCCCAATCTTGGCTAAGACATCTAGCTAGTATTCAAACTGACATAATATAATGCACATATTCAGGAAGCACCTGGTTTATAAGAGCAGAACTGTGTTCTTTCTGTGCATGTTTTGCAGGTGGTGAAATCAGAATCTTGTTCAATATCTTTGTGGGTGACATGGACAGTGGGATCGATGTGCCCTCAGAAAGTTTGCCAATGACACCAAGCTGTGTGTTTCAGTTGATACATTGGAGGGAAAGAATTCCATCCAGAGGGACCTTGACATGCTTGTGGGGTGGGCTTATGCCAACCTGATGAAGTTTAACCATACAGGTTGGGCAGAGAAGAGACTCAGAGCAGCCCTGCAGAGAAGGACTTGGGGGTGTTAGTCGATGAAAAAATGAACATGAGCTGTCAGTGTGAGCTTGCAGACCAGAAAGCCAACTGTATCCTGGGCTATGTTAAAAGGAATGTGACCAGCAGGTCGAGGGAGGTGATCCTGTCCCTCTACTCTGCTCTCGTGAGACCTCAATTGGAGTAGTGCGAGCAGTTCGGTGTCCTCAACATTAAAAGGACATGGAACTGTTGGAACAAGTCCAGAGGAAGGCCATGAGGGATAATGAGGGGACTGGAGCACCTCCCGTATGAAGATAGGCTGAGAAAGTTGGGTCTGTTGAGCCTGGAGAAGAGAAGGCT
>JARCZZ010002695.1:0-30563 GCA_030323915.1 Brotogeris chrysoptera | reverse complement strand
GGTGAGGCACTGGAATGGGTTGCCCAGGGAAGCTGTGAATGCTCCATTGCTGGCGGTGTTCAAGGCCAGGTTGGACATGGCCTTGGGTGGCATGGTTTAGTGTGAGGTGTCCCTGCCTCTGGGAGGGTGGTTGGAAGTAGATGATCTTAAAGGTCCTTTCCAACCATAACTATTCTATGATTCTATGATTCTATGATTCCTCAGAGATACTGTTCACAGATACAGAGATGCAATGGTCTGATACTGATAAAAGTGCTAGAGCCAGCTGCTAAGTGCTGCCAGCGCTGAGTAGGGTTTGAGTACGACAGTGTGTTTAAATTCCAGCTGACTTTGCAAGTTCCTGGTTCCATTTCAAACCTGAGACAAGGAAAAGGAAAAAAATCCATTAGCCTATGAAAAAAAACCAAACAAAAAAACACAACCAAAGCAACCCTAAATCTTTGTTAGCCTCTTCTATGGTTTTCTTGCCTACTTACTTTGGTATTTTTTTTTTTTGCCCGGGATGTTGCCGCAAGAAGTATTGCAGGTTTATGCTGTGGTAAAATATTGACTATTCAAAACTGTTTGGATATACACCAAATTAGGAACCAATGTGAGGCCCTCCTCTCTGCTTGAAAAATGAATGTGGTATTTCATTCAACTCTGCACTGTAGGGATTTAAGTTGGAAGATCCTTTAATTCATGAAAGCTTTAATATGATGAGTAGCAATAGGCCATTTTTGGGGATTTTGGTAAGCAGTCCAGAATGCAATTTCAGAGTCTATGTTGCATTCCTGTATTTTTAATTATTCTTCTTTTAAAATCCTTTTTTTTCTCAGAAGTCTCTCTAACAGTGGATGCTTTCCCAGAAAGCAGTAAAGCAGTCTTAATATATACTTACAAAGGTACAGGTCTGCAGGTGACACTGAATTATTGCTAGTGTGTTTTTTCTGTGTATTCCTAACATAGATCTGTCTGCCAGTCCTCTAGTTATAAGAGTCCTTGAAGTTATTGCTGTCAAAGACCACACAGCCTTTGTGATAGGTTTCAGTGAGCATGCTCTCAGGCTGCTGTCATGCTTCTAACAGAGCAGAGCAAGGGTGTTCAGAGTACAGGGTGCCAATCCCCTACCTCAATAATCTGGTCGCCAGAGATTGCAGAGCACAGATGCTCTGTCCTTGTTTTTCTTTCCTTTTTTTTTTTTTTATATCCTTCAGTAAGGACAGGCAGGTTGAATTTTTCTCAGCTGGTGAACTACATAGATTAGGCCAATATTCTTTAAATTATAGTCTGTGTATGCTTTTTCATGGCTGGATGATCCTGGCTATGAAGAGGAATGTTTGCTGAGACAAATGCCACTGTCAGAGTCAGCGGCTCAATATGGCAATGTTCTTGTTGACCTGCTTGTTATAAAGAGCAGCTCTTGCATGGTCCATTGACTGTTCACCTCCCTCTCCTCATCTTTCAAAATTTGTTACAGTTTACACTTGCATGAAGAGATTTTTGGACACTTGTCACAGTTACAATACCTTACCTTGAAAAGTCTGTGAAAATGCTGCAGATGGAACAAAAATTAAGACACACATCCCTGTTTCCTACGCAGCAACTTCCTTATGTTCAGTCAAGCTGTCTTCTGTGACCAATGTTGCAGCATTTCATTGTTCTGCTAGGCTCACCAATCAGAGGTATTTGAAAACCTGCAAAAACGCCAAGCGAGAAGCCCCAAGATCATGGCTGCAGCTGTCTCTAACTTGGAATTTCTTGCTTGTGGGAAATTTTGGATTTTGAACTATGACTTGTGTTAACATGGGTGTAGGTAAAGCTCTCGAATACATTTTCTGGTAAAGCTGATTAGCTGTCTTTGGAAATATTACACAATGGAAGGAGACTTCTTCCTCTTGTCTTCAATGCTTCATTCTATAGGAAAGCTGAGATTAGTTACTAGTTACTGGGAAAGACACATCATTCACTGGAAAACCATAATACTTTGTTCTTCAATAAGGTTATTAAAAATAAAGAACTGATCACTGTAGATCTAGCTTAGTAAAATACTTTCTGAAATAACTGGTATGTGCTTCCCTACAAGTTCTAAATTTGGCTTTTGCAGTGGAACTCTATTTTTCAAACTTCAGACATTGTAAACATGCTCTGAGAGAACCAGACTGATCTCTGTCTTTGGCCTGTGGAAAATGTAGTACTTAACAGTGATTAAGTGATGCTATACTTAAAATGAAGTGTGAATTTGCTATGAGCATTTCATTGGAACTGTGGGGCTGAGGGCAACTTGGAAGAGACTCAGAAAGGAGATGGATAACACCAGTTTCTGCAACTATCCTAAAATGAGGTTTAGGGGTGAAAGGGGCAGAAGAAGATGGCATATTGTCTGATAAAGCCTTGAAATAAAAGCATCTGTTGGTAAAAGATTATATGATGAATGACAGATGAATTCTCTTAAAATAAGGAGGTGAAATTGGGTGGGACTGGTGCTGTTACGGAATAGTGTTACTAAGGCAGCAGGCCATCTTCTGACTCATCCTGACCTTTGGTAGAATAACCTATTTTGTGTCCCATGTGACAGTGCCAAAAGGGCTATCTTTTGCCTCACTTTGATGTAATCTCCTACCTTCATGTCATCCATTTTACAGTAAACTGCTTTACAGCTGAGACTTAATCTTGTCCTCTTGTACTACTGTGTCCTGGGCTCAGCTGTAAGTTATTTTTCTCCTTCCTAGTAGCTGGTGCAGTGCTGTGTTTCTTCTTCAGCCTGAGAACAGTGCTGATAATACACCGACATTTTAGTTGTTGCAGTAATGCTTACTCTGATCAAGAACTTTTCAGTCTCATGCTCTGCCAGTGAGGAGGGGCATAAGAAGCTGGTATAAAGCAGAGACAGGACACCTGACTCAAATTAGCCAAAGGGGTATTCCATACCACAGCATGTCATGCCCAGTATATAACTGGAAAGAGTTACCTGGAAGGCCCAGATCGCTGCTCAGATCAGGCTGGGTACCAGTCAGCAGGTGGTGAGCACTTGTTGAGCACTTGTTGATTATTTTTTTTTTTTTCCCTTTTCACTTTTATATCCTCTCCCCTTGTTATTTCCCTTAGTAGTAGTAGTAGCAGTAGCAGTAGTAGTAGTAGTAGAAGTAGTAGTAGTACTACTAGTAGTAGTAGTAGTAGTAGTAGGTTTGTATTACACTTTAGTTACTGGACTGTTCTTATCTCAACCCGTGGGATTTACATTCTTTCTATTCTTCCTCCCATCCCCAGATCCTGGAGGGGAGAAGGGGGAAAGGAGGAGAGTGAGCTAGTGGTTGTATGTTTCTGAGTTACTGGATGGGCTTAAACCACAATATACTGTAACACTGTGCATTACTAATGGACTCCTTTGCTTGGGAAAGAAAATAAGCAAGAGCCTTTTCAGATCTGTTTGATTAGAGGGATGTTTTAGTTCTCAGTGTCTTCAACTTTCAAATTTCATAACTGTATAATTCTTAATGGAATACACATTTTGCAAAGAGATGCAAGGAAGAACAAACAGGGCTCCATTTCATATTTTGAAAAGAGTAACAACCCCTAAGCAATGGTTATGTATAAGTAAATTCAGTAAAGGTGAAAAAGAAAGATGCACTTAAAAAAATTGAAAGCTCATTGGAGAGTGAAAAATTGAAAGTAAATTGGAGACATATCTTGGCACCTAATGCTGGACAAACAACTTACTGGAAATGAAAGCTAAGATTCCTGGGGAGATGATTAAGGAATCTAAATTATTATTTTGACGTTCAGATGGTTTGTAAGAATGAACAGTGCTACAAATGTAAACCAGTCAATTTTTGGCTGGCTTAAGCACATTTATCAAAGTACAGGCTGCCTAAGCATGGAATCAGTCCAGTGATCAACCTTGCATTTGTGAGGGTACCATTTCTAATCACTTGCCTTGCATGTGCAGGCTCTATTGCTAATGCTAGCTTGTGATTGTGCTCCATTTTTTAGTGGAACATGGTCAAGAAAACATGCACAAAAGGGGAGAGGTGACAGCAGCCTCTAAAACAAACTCTCTACCATTTCTGCTGACACAGCAGTTCTAGCCTTTCTTGCCAATAACAGCTCAATTATATTTCAGAGACTGTAAGTGCCTTCAGATTCACTGGACCAGTTGCAGAATTAGTCCTACTAACTTGTAAAAAAATGTGTATCTGAGATAAGCAGGTTTAGGTTCGAAAAGTTGGAACAACTCTGTGTTATTTTCAGTGTTCTTCTAGCAGTATGATCAATTTTTTAAAATGTGTGATTAATTGTAATAAATTAATGACTGCATAAACATACAAAGTTATGCATCTAAATACACAGAATATCAGAAAGATATTCAAGCCTCAATATCCTGTATAGCATTTTTTGAAGAACTTACATGAATTTGTATGACAAAATACTGTAATTGGAAATAAAACTGTAGATCAAATGAAAGGAAAACTAGTTTTGTGGATTGTTTAGTGAATTAAATATTCATTGCAGGGGGAACAGAAAAGCAGGCAGATGTTATAAACATGTACATGCATATGCTATATGTATGCCTTTGTAGCTATATCTGAATCAGAATGAAGATTAAAGATGCCCTGTAAAGGAGAGAGAGAAAATATGATAGAGAGGAGGAATGGGACAAGGCTGATGATGGTTAGAGGTGAGAATAAAGCAGAACAAAGGAATAACATATTTTCTTGGTTTTATTTGTTTTCCTTCCTGTAACAATATACTTTCTGATCTTTTAATTCTTTTTTGAGATCCTTTGTCACAGTGCTCAGAAACTGTGTAGAGATGTTATTTTCTTTACTAGGTTTTTGTCTGTTTCTCTGGCTTCCTAAGTATGGCAAAATACAGCCAGTTTTTAAGTATGGCAAAATACATCCCTACATGCAAAGGGATATCATACTTTTTGTATGGTTGGCTCCCAGCATTTTCCAATGTTTTGCCTGTTTTTCAGCCCAAAGTCTTGGCATATGCAACCTACTGCTTTGAGTGCTGCTGTGCTTACTGTTTTTCTGCTCAGTGCCTGTGACAAGTCTACCACTCTACCCACTTTAGAAAAGATTTCTTAGCATGTAGATGATGAATGTTCATGTAGGTGTCTGTGTGTATACAGTACATATTCTCTTTCTTAATGAACTTTTAAAAAATGAGTGAGGTTATTTCTAAACTTACACCTTTCTATTTTCAAGAAAGCTTAATACGTCTTTTCCAATCCTAACTATTCTCTGATCCTATGATTCTATGACACAGTGAAGGTAATTTACAGAACCTAATGACCTGCCCTGTGATTACCAAAACCAGACATGAAATTGCTACTAGCTTCAAATAAAAAATGTTAAAATTTTAAAGAGGATTTCTTTTTCATTTTTTTTTTCCGTTAAATATGACTGAAATATAAACCATATGATTTTCATCTTAGCTTTTTTCAATTATAAGTGACTGAGCAAGAGGCTTTTGCCTGTTCCAAGATATATTATGCGTAAAAGTTATGGACTTACTATGGAACTCCTGGAGAACTGTAGTATCTCTTAATATTTTTGTGTGTATACTGTATTAGAGTTTCTCAGGCTGAAAAATATTACATATTTTTAAAAAAAGAGCAAGCAGTCAAGTATCTAGAAACTATGGTAATGGACATGCAAGAAAGAACAGGATTACCAAACCTGAACATTTAGCTTTTCTGTGGGGATTTCCAGACTTTAGTGACTATGCTCACTGCTTTTCTGTGCTTTTGCAGCATTAAGGTGTTGGTAAAAAAATCATGGCAGTATAGCTGTCAATATCTGTAGCATGCATATTGTCAAATCATAGAATCATAGAATGGTTAAGATAGAAAGGGACTTTAAAGGTCATGTAGTTCCAACACTCTGCCATGACCAGGGACATCCTCTAATAGACCAGACCACTCAAGACCCTGTTCAAGCTCGCCTTGAAAACTTCCAGAGATAGGGAATTTATTTTATATGTAATAATAACTGTGTTATTTAGCTCACACCTTCATGCAACAACATTTAAAAATAGTAAGGGAGCAATATATTTTTTGAAATTAGGAGAAGTTTGATCCTTGGAGCAATAGGCTTTTTATGTTTTGCAAGAGTTGATTGCTTGGTTTAAATGTTCATCCATGAAGTTTAAGTTATGAACTTCTATTGTTTAAAATGTCCTTGAGCCCAAGTGCAGCTAAAATGCTGACCATCTTAAAACTTCTATTTAAATTCAGAAGATAGCATATAGGTACTCCCAAAGTTGAGCAGAAGGCAAATAGCACATTTCAATATCAAAGAAAAAGCTATTTTCTGAGATAAAACTTTTAAACTGTGGCATGTGAAGTGAAATGGATAGTGTGACAAGTATGTTTGGGCAACTTTTCAATATTAACACCATGTAATGAATTTAAATGATTATTTAAATGGAGTTTTGTTTTTCTTATTTTTCAGTAAATTCCAAGCAGTCGGTAAAAAAGCAGGAAGAGAACTAAAGGATCAATTCAAAATTAACAGAATCAATGAAAGGAGTTGATGATCTCTGTGGGAATTGCAGCAGGCTATTGAAAAACAAACTGTAGTAGATCTGTCTATTTGATTTTGCTGAGACATATGTAAGCCTGTTAGACTTACCCAAGGAATTTGCTTATACCTAGTATCTGTATCCTTTTCAGAGAATTTATTAATCAGTAAAACAGAGTATCTTTTCTTCATGGTCAAGCTTATTGAGTTATTGATGACTGATTTATTTGCTGAGCTTGTTTCTCAAACAAATTTTTAATGTCTCTCTTACTTTTTTGTGTTTATTGACTTGCTCTACACTTAAGTCACATTTCTTTTTAATTCACAAAGGATACAAACTGGCATTTATCCACATTACGAACACATCTTGGTGCATATGTTTAATTTAATTGCTTTTGAAAACAAAAATAATTTCAGGCCAGTTTATACCTTCTTCACTTTTCTTTGCTTGTATATGAAGTTTACACCTTTTCTTATTTGTAGCATCCCAGATTGTTTGTGCAAGTAACTGTGAAAGGAATTGTGAAAAAATGAAGCCTGCTTTTCAATACCTTTTGTTGCTATTTGCACAGCATCTTGTTAACAAATCATATTTCAAACTTTAAAATGTTATAGATGTATAGATGCATTTGACCCTCTTAAATGTATTAACTTTAACTTTTAATACTGAGTTTATTTCCTGCATACTCTTTTTGCTCCTTATCCTATTCTAAGTATGTGACATGAACACACATAAACAGAAACATTTGGTTTGCTATTTGACTTTGAGTTCATTTATAAAGCAGGGTAGGGAAACAATGCTTTTGAGTGCATTGATATACCACTTACAGGTATAACTTTGTAGAGCAGAGGCAAAGACAGTAGCTGAGCATTGATATAACTTTGTCATGTGATAGAGCATCTTTCACTGACTGGTTCTGGTGATGGAGAAGGCAGCAAAACCTCTCTTCTGTTCTTAAAACCAAATGCCCTAGCTTCTGCCTGGAATTTTTCCCAGCCCCCCAATTATCTCTTTGTCAATTGCACCAGAGTAACAATGGAAATAATCTAGTTTTATCGCAAAAACTAAACAAGAGAAAGGAACTACTAAACAAAGATACACACTTACATCATCCTACAGTGTTCAGAGAGCGCATATTCTTTTGGATTTTAGAATGTGCTACCTCACTTTTCAGTTAGGTTGCTTTTCCTTATCCTAAAGTGTAACATAAAATGCAAGACAGGAATTTATAGGTCAAGTTTTAATCCACTGAGTAATTAATTTGAGTTATGGGCAAAGTAATGAGCAAAATCTGAAGCCCTTTGCAGTTTGGCTGTTCTTTGTGCTGCACTCAGTCCTGCTCCCAGAGATAAGAATTTAGAGATATTAGACACATGTTCAGACATGTATAAGGAGATATGTGTCAGGTGAGAAACATGATGTGAAGTCTTAGTGATGGTTTTCTTCCAAACATATTCTCCAATGCTCTGTTGAGTTAAAATATTGAGTTGTCGTTGCCCTAAATGAGTTTCTCCCTTCACCCCACACTGACATTTTTAATCAGATTTCATATCTTGTACCCAATTTTCTGTAAATTTTCTGCATTTCTGCTCATGTATTATTTCTTCTACAATATTCCAGGATTTGCTATGTTTTTTGTAACCCAGTCACATTACCTAGCAAAATCTCAATTTTCTGCTGCTTAAAAGCTTAGTCTTAGATGTTTTCAGATTTGACCCCACTTTTGCCAATCCTATTTTTTTTCATTTGTGGAAGTATTTATAAGAGTTTTGGAAAAAAACCCAAACCATAAATTTCTTCAAGTACAGAAGCCAGTGCTAGTTGCATTACCATGAGATTCTTAGTCATTTGTCCCTGCAACAATATTAATTTCGCTCAAAAGTTTTGTTACTGTACATCTTCATTTGTCTTCACATAGAAATTACCTGGTTCTCATTTTGCATTCTCGGTGACTTAATTTAGCCTGACTTTAGCTGACTTACCTCTGATTTACACCAGTGGGAGGAAAGAAAAGTAAAAGCGTTCAACTATTCACACTTTGGTATTATGTTAGTGTTGGTTGTTAGTGCAGGATTTGGTGATGGGGCCAAGACACACTCAAGGACTTGCATCCATAAAAGAGCCAGATGTCTCATTTAGTTTAAAAGATTGCATCTTGTAGCTCTTGAATAGATTATTTCTTCTAAAGTCTTAAGACATTTTCCTGTTATTTTTTTTTTTCATAAGTTTTGCATCATGAGTTGGAGAAACTGTGAATAACACAAGAAAAATATGTGGAAATATATTCCCTGGATTTTTATCTCAAATCTAATTAAGCAGAAAAGTCCTACATTTTCAAAGCATATCCTCAAAATGTGAGAGATTCTGAGTAAAGACTTAAGACTAAAGATCAGAATCCCTTTTGAACTTTGATAACATTTTGTTCAGGATCAGAACTTCACAACAGGTAACTGCTGCATTTCTGTAATGGAAAGAGCCAGCCTTGCACAATCAAAGGTTTTCAAACTTCTGTAAATTCAATACTTTATTTTTAAGCTAACTCATACTTCACAAATTGAAGCCATTACTACTTAATCTAATTATAATACCTATAAAAAGTGTCTGAATTAATCGCTGTAGACTGGAGAAGAATGATCAATTGAAGTTATTTTTTTATTGGCAGAGAGAAGATGCATTCCTCAACCAAATGTCAGGGTTCTTTTCTATCCTCTGCAAAAAATTTTCACTTCATGACTAAATTTGAGAAAGGTATTTGAAGGCTTATAAAGGTCACACTCATGTTTTTGGAGGGTTTTTTTCCTTCAAAGATGTGAACATTTTACAAACTCTGATTGAAACTGTTTGTTTGAAGTTTGAAGCTTCCTGTGACTGCCATAGGTAAGGAGTATCATAGGATTATTTAGGTTGGAAAAGACCCTTAAGATCACTAAGTCCAGCCATTAGCCTAACACTGCCAAGTCCACCACCAAACCATGTACCTAAATGCTACATATACACATCTTCTAAGCGCCTTCATGGGTGGGGTCTCAACCACTTCCCTGGACAGCCTCTTACAGTCCTTCACAACCCTTTTGGTGATGTAATTTTTCATAATACCTGGGCTACCTCCCCCCAGTGCTGCTTGAAGCTGTTTCCTCTTGTCCTATTACTTGTTACTTGGGAGAAAAGGCTAACCCCCACCTCCCTGCAACATACTTTCAGGTAGTTGTCGAAAGTGATTAGGTCCTCCCTGAGCCTTTTCTTCTCCAGAAAAAAACAACCCCAGCTCCTTCAAGTACTTCTTATAAGACTTATTCTCCAGATCCTTTATCAGCTTTGTTTCCCCTCTTTGGACACAAACTTATTGATGTCTTTTTCATCATTCCCTACTTTAATTGCTTGAATTATTTAATAGCATTTAACAACAACATTATTTTTACGCTTGCCAAATTTATAATACAAACTGCAAATAAAACTGGATTTTTTTTTTCCTTTCTTCCCCCACCCTTGCGTATTTCTAGCAGAATTGCCAGCACCTCACATCCTGTAAAAGTCTCTGACTGGTTTATCTGTGTCTTTACGAGCCCTCAGTGAAAACATTTTGCAAATTTTAATTGTACATCAAAATCCTTTTAAAAATACTCTCTTTACCATGGTAAACTGGATTAGTTTTACAACAGTGTATTTTTTGTTCTTATACCTTGTAAAATACAAAGTACCAAGTAAGAAGTCTATAGTGCCTTAAAAGGTACCAGGCTGCAGGCTACCTGATCGTCCTAAGTCTGGAGAGAAGCAAGATAGGCAGAGCTGACTTGGCA
The DNA here is from genome assembly GCA_030323915.1 of Brotogeris chrysoptera. Lineage (NCBI taxonomy): Eukaryota > Metazoa > Chordata > Aves > Psittaciformes > Psittacidae > Brotogeris > Brotogeris chrysoptera. Next base: position 20,256 of record JARCZZ010002695.1, on the reverse strand, counting down.
TCTGAAGATTCAAGTGAGAAGAAACTATTACCAATCCTGAGAACCGCCCACCAGGAACATCTTGTTCGCATGCACTGTTTGTGGTAAAGCCAGGTGTTCTCCTAGGGCAGACGACTTTGCTGCTTCCAAGAGGTCAGTGTGCTGGGAAGAAAGTGAATCTTTGTTTGGTATGCCCTTAAGTCATTTGACTGATATTGTTCCTGCAGGAATTCACTCTTGTATTATATCTTACCCCCTACATAGAATCATAGATCATAGAATAGTTAGGGTTGGAAAGGACCTTAAGATCATCTAGTTTCAACCCCCCTGCCATGGGCAGGGACACCTCACACTAAACCATGCCACCCAAGGCTATGTCGAACCTGGCCTTGAACACCGCCAGCAATGAAGCATTCACAACTTCCCTGGGCAGACCATTCCAGCGCCTCACCACCCTTACAATAAATTATTTCTTCCTCATATCCAATCTAATGGAAGCCTTCATATGTATCTTCATATAGCAGCTTATGTGCAGCCAACATGTAATTCTACTCAATAGACAAACTCTAGTGGCCTTCCCAGATTATCCTGTGCAATTCCGTACCTCGGTCCTTTATGAAGCACATACACAACAACTTGTTTCATAATGACAAAGGCACAGATATCTTTGGCAGGCTCTGCATCAGAAAGAAAAGCTCAGTATCTCATCATAAAGATGTGAACCAAATTCTATTACATAACATTATTTACATTTTTGTCATTGGCTTTATAAAAAATGTTGGTGAGAAAAATATCCTCTTTGACTTTGTATATGTCCATGCTATCTTCATAACGAGAAACAGCCCATGGTCATGTCAAAGCACTCAATCATAGAATTATAGCATCATAGAATCATAGAATAGTTAAGGTTGGAAAGGACCTTAAGGTCACTTAGTTCCAACCGCCCTGCCATGGGCAGGGACACCTCCCACTAAACCATGCCACCCAAGGCCATGTCCAACCTGGCCTTGAACACCACCAGCGATGGAGCATTCACAGCTTCCCTGGGCAACCCATTCCAGTGCCTCACCACCCTCACAGTCAAGAATTTCTTCCTTACATCCAATCTAAACTTCCCCTTTTTCAGTTTGAACCCATTACCTCTTGTGCTATCACTACAATCCCTAATGAAGAATCCCTCCCCAGCATCCTTATAGGCCCCCTTCAGATACTGGAAGGCTGCTATGAGGTCTCCACACAGCCTTCTCTACCCCAGGATGAACAGACACCCAACTTTCTCAGCCTATCTTCATACAGGAGGTGCTTCAGTCCCCTGATTATCCTTGTGGCCCTCTTCTGCACTTGTACCAACAGTTCTATGTACTTTTTATGTTGAGGACACCAGAACTGCACACAAGACTCCAAGTGAGGTCTCACAAGAGCAGAGTAGAGGGGCAGGATCACCTCCTTCGACCTGCTGCTCACTGTCCTTTTGACACAGCCTAGGATACGGTTGGCTTTCTGAATCTGTTTACAAATCACAGCAACTGTTAAAAACACTGATATAAAAAAAAGTTTTTCAGATTGGATTGCTCAACCCACCAGCATTAATTTGCTTTGTCTTTTGTAATTCCAAGTTTATACTCATATTAATTGAAAATTCATCTTCTGCACTACAGGTATAAGTGAGACCATCTGAGATAGTGACTGCTCCATCACAGTTTTAAGCAGAAACCCATTCTGAAGTGCATAATAGTAAAGTTCATCATTTAGGGTACTTATCTGTTAATGTCCTAGGTGATTCGAAAAGCATTTGTTTTGTGTATTGTTTTTTCTTTTCTTTTTTTTTTTTTTTTTTCTGTACATGGCTGCATACTTCTGGCTGAATTTTAAATTAATACTTTAAGATTTGGATTGTGATCTCTTCTGTGGAACAATGGTGAATAATTACTGTTAGGAATTTCTTGACAGTGCTGAAAAGCCCCTTTTCAACACTTCTCTTTTGTTCTGCTGTGTTAATTAGGTATACCATCTGCTAATGATCTTCAGCCTGTATCACTGTAACACTGAATTTTGAATTTTTTTGCATTGTCATGTGCCTTCACACCCTGTCTGGTACTCCTGTGGTGTTTGCTCTGATCCCTATTGTGCACCACTGAAGGCTTCTTTGGAGATGCCCTCTTAATTTCCTTGTTCCTTATACATCACATGTTAAAAGAGGAAAAAAAAAAAATCCTATTTAATTTTATATAAATCCTGACAATAAGCAAAAATGCCAAACTACTCTTTGTTAATTCAATTGGTTAACATGTTGGTTTTTTTCAGGCCAGAAGTATTAATTTACTGCTGTTAATGGCAATGACTTCTGGGGATTGCATAAAAATCTCTTATTTTGATCTTTGCTGCTGTGTGCATAGGATGGTTTATAAAGGAGAATGCCATAAGAAGTTTGAGAGTCCTTTCTCCATTATGAAACTCAGCTAACTATTTTTAACAGAGGAATATCAGGACTCATAGTCACAAGCTGCTATACATATGGCACAAAGAAGAATTTGTGCCTGCAACACGTTTGCACATAAATCTGAAGTGCTACTCTATCTACTGAGTACAGAATCACAGGAAGAAACATATTTTTACACTTGGTTTTATGAAAACAGTAATTTTCTTTGGGGGGGCAAATAGTGTCTTTAGCCAGAAGGTCTATAAAATCTAATAAACGTAACTTGAAGATGCTTGCTTGTAGTCCTAATCCACCAAACAATGTTAAATAAGCATCAAGCTGCCCTTATTTAGGAAATGATGTAACAGTCTGTTTGCCCTTCAGCTCTTCTGTTGCTTCCACAGCTTTTTTATAAATGGCAGTTCAGCTTATAAACAGTTTAAAATCTCATCAAACTCCCTAAAATGCTTTCATATTTTTTTTGTAGCCTATTTACCATCTGAGGTAAATAAGCTCTTAAGAAGAGAAATAAGAAGCTTCTGTTGCGAGGCCATGCTAACACAAAGAACAGTGCCTCTGATATAAGTTTTACCAAAATACATTCTCTACAGACTAAGCTGAAGTCAAGAGCAGGTTGATATTGGACATATCAGGTACAATTACCTGAATCAAAGTAGTAGATAGACTGCGCAATTATCTTTGCTCTATGTTTTTGAAACCCCACCAATTCCATCCCAGGCTTTACTGAATATTCACTTATTGCAGGTTCATTTACAGCACTGATTTTTTTAGTGTAGCTTATATTTGTTCAGCTGCTATATCCAGCTTATTCTTTACCTTCTTGCAAAAGCCTTTTAGGAGAGGATTGTAATTGTCATGTGTTTGCTAGGTTTCTATGTTGTTTCTTGGCTATTGTAAACCTAACTAGAATTTTCAACAAATGCTCACTTGCTGTTATTCATTAAGCAACCTGGAAATCATATATTCACAGAAACATCATGTCCTAATAGAAAGGTTGACAGTACAAATAAATGTAGCCCCTTTATTTTTGATTTCAAATAACAAATTTCATGTCATCAATGCTCATTTTTTTTACAAGTATCATTACCTTAATGAAATGACATCCGCTAACCACCAAACATAATCAGCACCTATATCATAATTGTAATTTAAAAACAATGAAATGTTATTGTAGTGATAGCTCCCAATTACTTTTATTTTCTAATGTGCCTAAATTTTTGTTTAAACCTCTTACTTAAATAAAACATAGGGTGTGTTTTCTTGAGCCACCTTGTTAGAAAGATAACATTAGCTAGCCATCAAAGCTTGCTTTAATGCCTTTTTTCTTCACTTAAAGCAAGTGAGAAATAAAATCATCAAACTCATTTCTATCTTATATAAGGAAGTTTAATCTGAAAACAAGATACAAGCATAAGAAAGATCAACATCTTTCTTGAAGCTCCATGTCTCATTTAAAGCATTTATTTTCAAGTCTTTATATTTTTTTTCAAATGTAGATATTGATAAAAAGGATGTATTCTGGGACTAGCCTATCATCCCATATTGCTGAGTGTTAATCTATGGCTTTCTTACTTTTGTTCCTATAAAATGGGAACTGATTTTGAAAGGAAGTCTGAAATGCTTCTTCTTATTCTCTTTTTTTTTTTACTGACCCAGCTGATATATGGTAGGGTTTTTATCTTTTTTGAAGTTAACTACAAAGACAAAACAGATTAGATTATGAATTTTAGGAACCATGAAGTAATAAAACCAAACATTTACTGGACAGATAATTCAAGTACTCAACTTCTTCTCCAGTGAAATAATGTGGCAGTGAGGCATGTTTAAGACCCCTGGACTCAATGAAATTTGTAGCAGATTCCCAGAAAGGTCCATGCACCCCAAATAATCTAGATTAAGATGAGGTCCACTGTGGAAAATTAAATTATGTGGCTTTCACCTGTTTGGCTGATTTAGATGATGGATTTATTTTCATAAGTAAAAAATATTCAAATTCAATTTGTTTTTGTAACTGACAAGTAATATAAGCCAGTATTTTCCTTTCTTCTCTGTCCTGGAATACACTAATTATGTTGTAATTCTAAGGCAAAATATCTGTCATAGAAACTAAACTGCAAAATATCAGCATCATTGCTGACTTGAGAAGTCATTTATATGGATGCAGTTGAAGGAGAAGTGTTAACTGTCTTTGATTATTGAGATCTACTGTATATAGTGAAAACTATCAGTATACTATCCAGCCAAATTCACCATATTGCATGGATGGTCCATCAGAAGGATAAGCTCAAGAGAAAATGAACTGTTTCAGATATCTTGGGTAGCGCAGAACACTATTCTAGAGTTCTAACAAGTTGTTTTTCAGCTTTTAACAGTAAAATTGGTATTACAGTGCATATGTTGTGTTGTGTGCAAGATGAAAATCAGTTTGGACTTCATAAAAAATTAAGTTAATGAAATACTTTTTCTTGACTGGATTTAATAGGTTTTTCTTTTCACAACTTCTACAAGTCAATAGAATTGGTTTTCCATGCATATAATGCATAGAAGAATTACTATAAATGACCACAGCAACTTTGTTCTTTTTAAATATAAATATGAATAGGCAGATGACAAATGATTGACAATGTTTTGAAAAGTACACTTTGAGAAAGCTTATTAGGACAGATCAAGGTAAATGTAAATTAAGTGCCTGCAGCTGTCTCTCCAATCATACCCTGTGAATTACTTTTTACAGGCTCAATTGCTAGACAAAGCTGGTTGTGCAGATCACTAGTTAGGACAGCAAAATGGTTCATTCTAGGTTAATCTGAGCTACTGGAAACAATCATATGGAAGAGATTGTGATTATACACCATCCTTAAAGTATTTCTAAGAACTTTGCAGAGGAATTGATTTACTTGTTTCTGTAGAGGCTGAGTTGGCAAGCACCACAACAAAAGTCCCCCTGCAGCTCTGAGTACTAATGTCTTTGTTTATAAGAAAATGAGTGTTGCGCAAGAGAGCTTATTAGAGAAATGTTAAAAGTCGCTTGCTTGCATAACTGTTAAAATACTCCCTTCAAATCTGGAGTGTCACTGCATCGCACTTCTGAACATACCTACTTTTATATTGGTGGCTCTTGGTGGAAGGACAAAAACTTGTCTGTAGGTACAAATAATACTTGCAGTATGCTGAAAGGGGCTCTTGACTAGTTTTAGATTTTATTTTTCCTGCAGCATTTTCTTATACACTTGAAAGATTGTGAAGGAACTGAAATAGGGACAATATTCTACCCTATGAGCAAATCTAAGTATGTTACATTCTGTCTTTCTAGCATTTAGTAGAGAATGTGTGGAGTCAGAATGAAAGTTTGCTGAGTATGTATATTTTATGACCTTGGAACTCCAAAGATTTCATAATATTAAGCTGGGTGGACTCATCAATAGGAGAAGTGCAATAAATTTGCAAAGACGTATAATAGACCAAATGTTAGCTTCTGCCAAGGTGGGAAAACTACGTGGAATGTACTGTTACAAAATTTTCTATTATGAAGAGATTAAGTCCATGTTCTCCAGTCCATCAAAGAAAAAAAAGAGACATTCAGTGAACAAAAGCCTATTTCCAGTGCTTTCATGCCAAAGAAAATAAAAAGAAATGATGCTCATTTCTTGTAATAAGAAATTAATTACATATGCTGTTTAGTCTCAATGAATTTCTTTTTGTTGCTTCAAAGGAAGCATAATATCAAAGAGTAGAACAATTTAGAAATATGGTTGAATGCGCAGGAAAACTATTTCTGGCTTGTGGGCTTGATTAAGACATTTGGGTACAACCCACAAACAAAAATAATGAGAGCAGAAAGTTTAAAGAGCATTCTGACATAGAAATTCTTTTAGGAATGTGCATGGATCTGGCTGACACTGGTATTGTGTGTTATAATGGAGGAAAGAAAACCATGATCCCGTCTCCTTCCAAGGTTGGTTGACTTCTGATGCATCACTACAAAAGTTTTTGAGTAGTTTCTTTGTTCTTTGTGGATTTCTTTGGCAAGCAAAGATCTCAAGAACATCTTTTTCCCACCTCATGAACCTGGCTTGGTATTATAGGAGGAGGTGACAGATTCTTGTGCTGATGTCAGGCAGCAACAACAGCTTCATATGTCCAATATATTTGTCACTGTGTTCTCCAAGCCAGATGTGGTCTCTGTTGGAAAGACTACAAGGTCACAGATAAAGATGTGGAATTTAAAACTTCAGCTGTACAATGGGTGACAAGGCTTAAGAGAAAGAAAGAATAGATTATCATTGGCAGAAATAAAATATTGATGCATTTCAAAGTTAAATATTCTTTGAAAAGTTGAAAAATGCAGATGTTGGTTAGCCAGAGTATTTTACAACCACATATCAGATTCTCCAGACTGTCTCATGTGAATGCTCGCTCTCTTTTCCCAAATACTAACCTCTAAGAAAAATTGATGTGGAAAATCTATTCATTAAAAATTTGTACTTTTAATATTAATAATAAGTCATGCTTGAGAAATTTCAGTTTCATTTTAAAATAATAAATACCCTTTGGCCTTTTAGATTAAAAGCAACATTTTGATCTGGCCTGAACATATTTCATTGAGTTTTAAAGCAATTTCATCTGCCAGCAAACTATACACAATTTACAATTGCATATCAATATGTAATTTTTAAACCCCACCATTTTATGTTTTTTTTCACATGTGCCTTTTTTAAACCAGTAAGTAATCTCATGCTTCACTTGTAATAAGCTCATTCTGTTTCTTTCAACTGAGATAAATACCAAATGTGTTTGTAATGGAGAAACATAAAAAGAGCAGTGTAGATGGTCAAATCTCAACATCATTAAATGTACTGGTTAATTATTGTATGCTCCTACATTACCCTTATGTAAGTAGAAATCTTTAAGTGCATGGGATACTACTTGAACTTAGATCTATGATATGACTTTCTAAACACACCAGTAAATAAACATAATTTAATACATAGCATTTTAAAGACTGATTTCTCTGTCCTTTGAGATGGTCTGTTTGTTTCTAGGAATGCCAATTCACTCCAAGGTAACCACTTTTAACAAGGCATTTCCCTATGTTAAGAGTACTGCATTTCAGAACGGTGGTGTTGCAGTTTTGCAAAGATACAAGAAATCTGATTTTGATTTAATATTCATATCTCGTTGGTCTTGCCTTTGTCAGCAAAACCATAAAAATTAGGGAGTAACTTCAGATTTCATGTGCAAAGACTTTGAAAAGATCTCATGTAAGTTTATTTAAAGTTGTCACTTTACAGAATTGATAAATAGAATTTTTTGTATTTTATATACTTTAAATTTTAATAGTTTTTATGTATTGTATATAGAATTGCTTTTCTAAGCCTATTTAATGACATTAATTTCCACACATATGGTTTATGGAGGCTTTTTCTTTGCATATTCCATCTACACTTCTATGTGTTAAATACAGTATAATGTATAAACTATTTTGTGTGTGTGTGTGAGACTGTGAAGCTAATTCTTTCTAGTTCCTTTAACAGAATATACCTTACAAATTGAAAACCCTCTGAAGTCTGTATAGAAGTCTGACATGCTAGATACAACTGGGGCTTTTACTTATTAGGAAATTTATTTTAGCTTTTGAAAATGCAGTTTTGAGCTGCTGCAAAGTTTTAAAGAACCATTTGTTATAGAACCTGGGAATTTGTCATTGTCCTAAGGTACCTAAAACAGTCTTGCAAAGGCATATTAATCAACATTTCTCTATAATGACTGCTGAACTCTGACCCTGAGCTGTCAGTAGGAGTTAGAACATATGATATTATGAGATGTTCCTCTTCTAAAGCCACTTATTCTTGTTTCTGCCTAGATAAAGACATATTAAAATGAGGTAGAATATGAATTCTGAGGCAGAAAGGCTAAAAAATAATTACAGACAGATATATATTTGCATATTTTAATAATACAGTGCATTTTTACTTGATTATGCTGGAAGTGAAGATTCTATGAACAGGGCCCCACAAATGCTACACAGCACCCAAGTGTGCGCAAGCAGAGAGTGAGAGTATTTATTGTCCAAAGCAGGACACTGCACCTCTTAGGAAGAAGTCCCCACAGAAAGACACATACAGAGACTGCTTCCCTTGATGTGTGGTTTGCAGTTCATGAATGACCGGTCTTGCCACTGAAGTCAAAGCCAAGGCTCGCAGTTTAACTACTGACAATTTCCTCTTCTCTTTTGTGTCTGTGATTATAAGGACTTTAAAATAATGGAGTAGGGCAATGTGATCTACTAAGCAGCCAGTTCTTCCCTTGTCATTCTCTTTTGAAGAATCTGGATTATTAGCAATTGATTTTTCACCCTCTTGTCTTAAAGTACACCTTTGAGCGATGTGACTTTTGCAAGTGGTAGAACCATTTAGATGCAATGGATTTTGCAGGTAAACAAGGGACATAGTGCAAAGTGATAAACTCTGAAATTATGTTGCAGTATTTCTTGACAGATTTAATGTGAATTCTAATGAACAGACTGCAGTGAAGTATGCTATAGTTTTGCACCTGTTTCAGATATAATTATACTCATATTTTACATCATATATTTAAAAGATAACATTATGTTTGAAAGATAACATTTTATTCAGTCTGTTTTTGTTGATGTCAAACAGAGATGTTGGAAAAGGGTCATGTGCATTTGAAAATTTACTTAACATTTTAGGAAAATACTGATAATAGTTTCACATCTTTCTCAGTGCTTTTCTTATGGTTTAGCTTTTCAGATTAATCTTTCTGGTTTTGTAAGTAGAGATACCGTGTCACTTTTTGGAATTTTTCTCCTGCCAGTTTGTGGTGTGTGGTCATATGTACTTCAACATTTAGAATTTCAGATTGTGTGTACTAATTATGGGAAATATTGTCTACTTCTCTGGGTCAGACCTGTCTCATAGGAGAGATCAAAAAAAATACTTTTGTTTAGTTAGAATATTGATGACTGTATGCAAAACATATAGTGAATAGTTATGCTGTGAACCTATTCAGCACTTTACCATGCTTATGGCCAGAGAAGCTTGTAGACTAACACAGAGGTAAACAGAAAGGGGAGGACAGACGTGGTCATGGTCTTGTATATGGCCGCCTGTCTGGTTTTCACTGTCCTGGCCCTCGTCCTCTCCTCAGTCCTCGTGAGGCTGTGGGGAGCTGAGGAGGAGTGGTCCTGGGAGCTGCTGGTGACCAAACTGGCCAGGGAGTGTGGCCCTGGGGATCAGGAGGCCAGGAAGAAGGTGGCAGAGGAGCTGAGCCCCCCTGCCGAGCCCAGCCAGGTGACTGCTGAGCAGAGGGAGGAGGTGGCAGAGGAGCCGAGCCCCACGTCTGAACCCAGCCCCGCAGTGGCCAAGAGCATTCCCCGGCAGCCAACATTCCCCACAAGCCTGAGCCCCAGAAGGATGCAGGAGACCACGTAGCACTTCCCAGCAAGGCAGAGGAGGAAGATCTGGACTCAGACAAAGAGGAACTGGTGGTGAGAGAGCCGGCAAGCACAGCAGCTACACCAGCCCCAGTGACAAGTACCGCAGTGTCATTTGAGAGTTCTGAAGGTTTTGAATGGCCTTTGGGTACCCTGGAGACCTGCCTGCTGATTGTGATGGGGATCATCATGTTGGCACACATACAGAGTGTGTTTTACCCACAACCATTTTATCTGGTCCCGAGAATTAAGAAGAGTCGGGTTTGGGCCTTGTTGAGGGTTAGACGATGATATAGGAGGACCAAGAGATTTTCCCCAAGGCTGGATTGTCATACGTGGCAGGGTGTGTGGGATAGCATGAGCAAGTACTTAGTCCACTGGGCCTCTCCAGTGCTTTGGAAGCATCAGAGATGGAAGGTAGCCATATGGAGTCCCAAATGACAAGATGCAAAAACTGCTGAAGAGGAGGTTGAATTATTTTGAGCCTGGTGGGCCCATGACACTTCAGACCATCAGGGCAGAGATGCAACATGCAGATGGACTCATGATTGAGGGGTGGACTTAGCAATGAACACTATTGCCCAGGTTATTCACGAGTGTGAACACTGCACACAGCCTCTCCTGCTCTGAAAGACTGTTACAAAAGATGGAGCCCCACATCATGGACTGAATGGACTCAGCAGCTTTATAGGGATTGGTCCATGCACAAAGAAATGATATCTCCCCTGTGTGTGTGTGTATGTATATATATAAGTATGAGTGATGGTATAGTGAAAATGTAGGATCTGAGCATGACATGAATGGTATGGAATAAGGGGTGGCTACTATCATGGGTTCAGCAGCAGCAGGCACTTTTCTCTTTCTTAGTAGCTGGTGCAGTGCTGTGGTTTTGACTTTCGACCTGGGAACAGCACTGATAACACTGATGTTTTTAGCTGCTGCTCAGAAATGTTTACTCTGACCAAGGACTTTCTGAGCCTCATGTTCTGCCAGGGAGGAGGGGAAGCCGGGAGGAAGCAGAGACAGGACACCTAACCCAAACTGACCAAAGCGGTTATTCCATACTACAGCACATCATGTCCAGGATGTAAATTACTGGGGGCAAGAACCCGGAAGTGGCTCTCTCTCTCTCTCTCTCGGCTCGGTTGGGTGGTCGTTGTATCCTCTTCCCTTGTATTTCCTTAGTCATTATTATTATTGGTGGTAGCAGTAGTGATTTGTATTATACCTAAGTTACTGGACAGTTCTTATCTCAACCTGTGGGAGTTACAGTCTTTTGATTCTTCTCCCCATCCCCCCTCCCCCATTGGAGTAGGGGGGGGAAGACAGAGGGAGAAGTGAGATTTACAGCTTAAAGCACAACAGCTTGTTATTTGAATCCAACAAAACACAGATTTGGCCATCCATACAAAGGATGCAAGAGGAAAGCACTGTCTTCTAGAACTAATACTAGGGTCCATTTCCTTCTAATTTGGTGCTCATAAGTTTCTTGTAAACTGCTCAACTTCATATTGAATCACACATTGGTTAGTTTTGGTCTACGTTTGAATGTAAATTCATATTTTCAACTTTTAATAGAAAATATTCAACAGTTTGCTTTACATTAGTTTTAGAACTACATACATAGTCCTAATATGTTCTGTTACTTCTGAAAGTTTCAGCAGAGACTGAACTTGTTTAATCCCTTTATAAACTGGTGTGAAGGCTTTGAACTTGTGATCTCTGTTTTGCTTAAGTACATGCAGAGGGTTTGCCTGATACATGTTTTCATCTCCTCCTTATGGTGTGGAGTTCTGCAAGACTCTGCAAGCAGACTGTGTGTGGGTGATAATGCAGGGCATATAGGTTAATGTAAAACAATTGGATATTTATATTTTGGAAGTCAAGTACTATAAGAAATTGAAGAGGCAACAATGCCTGCTATGACATTCCTAAAGGAGAAATGCTTGATAATGCCTGAAGGTGTCTCTGTCCACTGTCTTCACGTAGATGAATAAATTTTGGTCCAAGCTTCTTCCAGATGCTGAACTTGGCAGTATTTTACTTTGATTTATTCACCTTTTAGTATCGCATTGCTGGGTGCCTTGCAATAAATAATTACAAGTCAAGTGTCATTACTGATGCTTTCCAAGTCGTAAAAAAAGTGTGTTAAGTCACTTGTATCCATCATCTGACCTTAAACATCACATTAAAGTAAGACTTCCTCTGACTGGTAAGTAAGCCTTGGCTGGTTCTGGAGTGATGGCGTTTGTGTGACATTTCCCTTCGTTCTAGTAACACTACCATATTATTACAGTAATAATGCTTATTTTTGTACTTAGAGTGAAGCTGATAAACATTGAAAAGGCAAAGGTAGGAATTAGTTTCCTTGGCAAATTCTTACAACATCCTGTCATAGCTATTCATACTTCTACAGTATATTACCCAGAGCAGTTAACTGCTATATCATCTAAATTCAAGAATATCTTGAGCAGCATATGTCCATGTCATGGGTAAGCATAAAGACCCTTGCAAGAAAAGAAAATTGTTGCCCTATAAAAATCATAGTATGTCTTTAAGCTGCCTTTTATAAACAGCTAATATGAAAAAGGGCAAGGAGAATATGATAGGCCACAGGAAAGAAAGGTTAGTAATGGAAAATAACTGAGAGGTGGGGGGGTGTTCATATGTAGGAGGTACTTAGTGGTGGAGTTATTCTGAGTCAACTGTAATTTTAGTTTGTGGATTAGTAGCATTGCCAGAATCCTAAATAATTGCTTATTCTGCAGTTGTCTATGTGATTTTAAGTTGTGCGCCCAGGTTCTGCTAGGATTTCTTAAGATCAAGTGATAAAACATAACATTTACACATGGGATAACTTTAAAACCCTGTTATTTTTCCATTGGAAATTCCATATTTAGCAAGTCATCTCATCAAGAATCACATCTTCTGGTTTGCAGTCATGGACAACTTGCCTATCTGCAATCTCATTGTAAAATACCAGACATTTAAAATTTCGAGGAGTATGGATTTATCTACAAAGGCTCAATATATAAAAGAAGTATGATATTTTCAATCTCAAAGCATCTCTAGGATTTTTCCACCAACTTTCCTAAAAGATTACCCTGAATATAATTGTTATGTTGCACTTTTTCAAGGGAATTAATATGAATATTGCACTTGTGAGCCTCTCTGTGCCAAGCTGCCTGTGATCTTTTTCCTGCATGTAGGCTTTGAAAACTGTTGATGGAGGATATATTAAAAGATTTTGGAGTTGGTGAAACAATACTCCTGTGTTCACAGAACATTAATTAATGTTAAAAGCTTGTTTCAATTCTAGCCTGTTAATTACATAGGGTGACATAAATCTGCACCTCCTTTCTCGCATACTCTGACTTTCTCACATTCAAGAAGCACTTGCCAAGTGACTTTGCTGTTCCATTGTTGTCAGTAAGGGTTCATATCATAATTTTGTTTTGCATACAACCACATTCTAAGATAAGGCGTGTTTAAAATACATTGGTGTACTGGGAGAGAATGTAGCACTTATAATCATACATTTAAGGAAAAGTCTGCAGCTTCCATATTCTACCTAAAATGTTTCTAGTTTGGCATATCACAGTCATAAATATGTATCAGAGCCCAAATTTAAGCTGGATGTAAATTATGCTTGTTCAGCAGAAAATTAGGATTTGGCCAACTTGTCCCTTGTGCAGGTCCACTAGCTAGGAGATTCTGGTCTTCTCTTTTCTTGTTTCCAATTAAAATGTTTTGGTGTCAAAAGGATGCTATTAAAAGACAACTACAGTCTAATTAATTCTGGATTCTGAGTTAGGGATCATGTTATGCACCCATTACAGCTTAAAGTGCCACATAAATAGTCTTATTTGTTTTGTTTGATTCTTTTACAAACAAGAAAATTTATTCCCCAGACATTATGACATGCGGTGTTTTCAAAGTCTTTTAAAGACCCTCAGGACATTGAGGAAAAATAAGGGAAGAACTGCAAAGACTGGCTGTAAAAGTAGAGAAAGTAAATTCTAAAATGTTCTTGTGCTTTTAATTTTTTTTTTTTTCCACAACTTTGTCCTGGAAAATCATTCTGGAAAGCATCAGCCTTGCTTTGATGCTTAGAATGGCATAGTCTCTGGCTCCCAGTGCCTGTGTGTACATGTGAAATGTACAACTGTGCATTTGAATTCCCAGCAGGAAGTTTCATTCTCTCACAGAAACGTCATCAGATGTTCAAGATCCGGGAGCTAGCTATTTTTGGCAGTAGGTTTTTTTGCTTTCTTTTGTTAATGTGTTACAGTCCTAGAGGAATCACTATGGTGACGGTGCAAGCTACAGTACTGGAGCAAACCTTCAGCTGGAAATGCATTCAAAGATTTTTTTTTTAACTATTGATTAGGAGCTGGGTGAATAAAGAATGTTTTTTGAAAGAGGAGGCTATGTTAGAAAACAAAGCAGATCGAAAGTTCTATTTGAATGAGAGAGGGATAATTTCAAAGGAATTCTGTATCTTTGAACATCAGCTCCTTAAGTCTCTTTGTAACTTACATTCTGACTTACAATGAGGGCAATGTAAGACTTCATTCTGTCAGAGGAAGATACTGATTTCTCAGACCTTATTATGCCTGTAGGGAAATCATAATAATGTTTAGCATTTGCATACATGTTCAAAGTGCGAGCTAACCTTGCAACACACCAAAGATATACCACTTCTGTGTCAATATCGTTAGCCTATTTGCTTGATGATGAAGTTAAGGTATATTCATGTTTCACTGACTGATCGTCCCACAAGACAACTTTGAACTAGTTTGGGCACTGATAAATCCAGTGTTTCCTTCTAGCTCCAGGTAGGCTCATAGCCAGGACTTTTACCCATGCTTTTGGGGAGTTTTTTTGCATTTTGTGCTGAACACTGACTGTGCTGTGACATCCACAGGTAGGCGAGGCAAAGTACATTTTCATGAACAGGAGACATTAAACTGGAAAAATGCCCTAAAACATGACCCAGAAGGGCTTTGGCCAAGTGAAACCTAAAGCTGCATGCTGCATCAGATCTTGGATACATGAACAGAATACATCATCTTCCAAAATCAGAAAATAATTGATAAGCAATTACTGGTACAGACACTTTAAACAGAGGTAGCTGTCTTCATTTGGGAATTTATCCCTTTCTAATTTAGAATAATTTTATCCTTGAAGCAACAATCACCTGGTCTTGAGCTCCCAGTGCATTACTCATTTCTTCAGTATCAGTGCCCTCCAGGGTACCCTGCTTTATCTTTGTTCCTAGTAATTTATCTTAGTCAGTGTGGATACTGCTAAGAGTTAGTAAGGAAACTGAAGACTTGGAGTTCTGCCTTCTTATCTGCAGTTCAACTTCTTTACCTCTCAGAAGTGTAAGTATTTCCTATGGTCCTTTGGTCAGAGGTTGATAGGGTATTTTTCTGTTTAGCAAGAGATATGCTGTGCCTCGTGCTTCCTTTTCTTCAGACCTTCCACACATTTTCAAACTGCAGGCATAATCCAATCAAAAATAATTTAAGCTCTCTTCTTGGCTGTACATACTGGTACAGTCCCAGAAAACTTAAATACAGAAATAAACTGACTTGCTGTTTTTATTTCCAAGAAAAGCTCGCCATCTCGTTTGCCCCCACATGCATATCTCACCCCCGTTTTAAAAGTATTTTTTATTTAAAGGCCTTGTAAATGATTTTCTACTGAGACAAAGTCACAAACATAATTACATTCCAAACATTCTTAATTGTTCAGGCACTTTCTCGAAGCAGCCAAATAGTTTACATTCTCAGAAGACACAGGGAATAAAGGGGACCCATGCACTATACAGGCTTGGCATCACAGTGTTTGAAATATTTTTTAAATATTACTTGGACAAGAATAGCACAAATGTGTTGCCAGACTGTTGTTGAAATTTTTATGCTAAGTACCAAAAACTTTTTAACTCATTACAGGACTAAAATGTTCAGATTTTCCCATTTCTGCATTTTCTTCTTTAACATGCTGAAACTCAGGATTTCGTATCTTTTTGATTGCACACTCCATCTTATCTTTGGCCTGCTGATGGATAAAATGAGTCATCTTGAGTAATAAAGATTATCAGCCGTAACAGATTGCCATTTTAGCTCTACAACTTTTCAGTTAAATTCTCAGTGTGTTATCCAAGATGGTGATAACTGTGCTTCTAGTCCAAATGACAGATGTGCAAAAGTTTGACTCCCTGGAAATGTGAAACTTACTTAGTGTTTGAGATAGCTTTAACTCTCTGCATATTTACATGTCCTGACCTTGAAAATCATACTCACTTGGTTATTTCAGTTTGCGTAAGTATGCTGTGAAACTAGACAAGGAGGACTATGTAGTAGGAAGTATGGACTGAAGGAAAGGTAGGGAAGAAAATTTAGCATCAGAACTGTGAAAAGTGAAATAATTAGATAGCATAAGGCAGATGAATTCTCTGCACCAGAAGGCTCATTAACTAGTATACTCTGGAATGTGCAGTAAAGAGAAATAGGAAATAAGAAATAAACCGTTTCACTATCTAGTCAGAGAAATGCAGCAAAATGTGATTGTGACATAGAGGAAGAATAAAAAGAATAAGTAAGGTCAATACTTCATAATGACAATGCTAATAACTTGTCAATGAACTGTGACAAAAGATTTATTTTTAATAAATTGGAAATGCATGAAGCCTTTCTACTTATTGAAGCCCTTTCTACATAACACAGCAAATATTCTTGATACCATGGTGTTAATCATATATGATTTTTAGGTTAGTACAATGAAAATTGTTATTGAAGAAGAGCAGGATTTGAAATTAGGATCTAAATAATCGTGTCCTGATAACCATCTATGAAACCAAATTAGAGTGCTTATTGCTAACTTCAACATGAGTATGGTATATTCTCAGAGCTCATCTAAAGCTGGCATATGCTGATATGACATTATATGTTCCTAGATGTATTTTTGCATCAATATAGGGACAGTTGACCAGCAATACTGTCATAAGAGAATATGACGCACAGAATGAGACAGAGTTCTGCCCTAGATATTACATGAATATATTACATATTATTTTTAATGTAAACACTATTTCAGTACTCAGGATTTAAAAAGAATAATTTAATTTTGGCACTTTTCACACTTACTAATGTCATTTAGATTTCAATGAATATTCTTGAGTGGAATATGGATATTTATCCATTTATTAACATGTTTGCAGGTCATTCTGTTCCTGAGACACAGGATTTAGTGTCTGGGTGAGCAGTAGAGCAGCAAGAATTTTGAGTCTTAACAGGAGGATCCAAAAGATCGAAACAAATTCATTTTTTTCCACCTAGATGATTAGGGTATGCCTGTAAAGATAGCTAAAACTTATCTAGGAATAATTTTCCTACAAGTACATCAGGTTTTTTGACTTGTTGAGAAGATTTTCTGCCATTAAATAACTTTTCAGAGTCACCTTCCATTTAAGCTCAATCCTCAGATCACACTAGGATATGGCACATTTCCTCTCTTCTTTTTCTGGCAGCAAGTACACATTAAACAAAAAAATGAGGGAGAGACTTATTTCAAGTTTCAGTTATAAATTGCTGAGAAAAGAAAATCCTAAAAGCATACAATTCCCATCTACAAATAGGAGACAATAGTGCCATAAGTAACACAAAGAAATATAAGAGAAATAAAATTTGTAAGTATGTAGTTAAATTAAAAAAAAAAAGATTTTAACTAAAATTTTGTGAAACTTTAACTTTCTCCATAAATTTTGCAAAAGATGGTTTTGTTTTGTTTTTTTTTTTTTTTTTTTTTTTAAGGGAGAGAAAGCATGAGCAATATTTAGACTGAAAACTTAGAATCAAGAAAAAAAGCGCTATTTTCATTTGTGATAGCTGGAAAAATTAGTTTTTACATTGAGGGGAAAAAAGTCAAAATTTGTTGTTTCAAAAGACTCCAAAATTTATATTTCAGTATCTAAAATTACATTAATTTAATATGTGGTAGTTTTAAGGAGTGCTGGAGGGGAAAAAACCTAGTTACTGAAAAAATAATCCTTGCCGTTTAGAGAGCAGCTGCTTCTTCACATGATACATAGCTTGCATAGCTTTCACAGCACTATGACACAGAACAATAACTATGTAAACCAGTAAATCCTCCAAGCATTTTGACATCAACTTCACAGACTGTGGTTTGCTGAAGAAGATAAAGTTCAACTTGACCTTTCAATCACTAATACAGTGTTATAGTTGTGTCTTTCCAGATGCAAGACTTTCTTTGTAGAACATTATTTAGCAAATGTGCAAGGGAGAAATTAAACATATATGAATATATTATGACAAACAGGTTTTTCAAATATATATCTTAAGGTTTTACCATTTACAAAGGAGTTTGTTTATTTATCACTTTAAATGCAAACTGGAAATGCAGCGTATTGAAAACTATTATAGTTCTAAATAATTAGACATGGAAAGGCATGAACAAGACTAATTACTTGCATCAGAAACAGAGATAACATTAGAAACAAGATTTTAATTTTTAATAAAACAATTAAAGGAAATACTGCTGCTCATATTTGTAATAATCAGTATGTCTCCTATATAGAATAATGAAAAGGCTATATGTTACAAAGGTGGAACATGGAGGTAGTGCAAAACTGGCAATCAAAATATAGAAAAATTATAGCATATTTGCACCATGAAAAATTTTTAACCTACGACAAGTACCAGGGTACAAGTGCATGGATTTTTCATTACTTAAGTACTTCTGAGAGCTGTAAGTTGCACACCCATAAATGGTTATATGTTACAGCCCTTTTATACCAATAATTGATATAAAATGTGTTTGAATCTAGTCTAGGAAAATAGACTGCTTTCTTGCAGTACTCAACTTGGAATGGCACTAGATTTCCTCACAAAGCAAACAAACAAAATCATATGTGAAAGTGTTTAATTTGAAGAACAGAGCTCTTCCATTGTAGTTGAGCTTGATCACAAGGGGTGATACAAATGCCTTGTAAGATACAACTATATCCCATAAAAGGAAGAGGAATACGTCTTTTAAAAATCAACAAAATAAACACTTTAAGAAAGTACAGAGAGGTAACTCATGCAAATTCAGATAGCTGGTTGTAACCTAAAACCAGAGCTGAGCCAAGTGACCGGAATTTACCAGTTTAAAAGAAAAAAAAAAAAAAGAGAAAAAAGCAAACGTGTAAGCTATAAAACTGAACATAAATTAGGTATTGGGAAAATAAGCTCAAAATTAAGAGCAAAAAGAGGATTTAGGGGAGAGGAGAAAAAACATTAATTGAGGGAAAACCACAATCAAAACCCAAAGCAATTTACTTTTTGTTTACCAGGCTTCTGTTTCTTTGTCTCCTTTAACTTTTATTTTTGTATAAGCCTCTTTTTTATTTTTTATCGTCTTGAATATCTTTGAGTCCAGCATATTTCTACACCACCATCAATATTTCAAAGCATTAAAATATATTTCACTCAAATATAAACTGGAACAGAAGCCTTCCATCTCTCCTGGAGAAGAGCTGAGGGAAGGACAAAGCCTGAGTATTTCATTGTCCTATATAAGTTTTATTTAGTCCTCCACCAATATAAAGCTGACCATATCTTTATTATTAAAATGCCTTAAGACTTGGACCTTGTAGGACTAATGTGCAAGAATCACCAGTTAGAATTAGTTCCTAAAAGTAACATGAGTTCTGAGAGTTGCATTTTTTTTTTTGTCAATCTGTATCTTAAGCTCCAAGTAAAGAACTTGAAAATCCTTATCCATCTGCTGAATTCCAGCATCATTAAATCCATATTCAACCTTAAAGTGGAAGCACTCACATTTCCACTTCTTAATATGCCTGAAAATGCTATACTTTCACCGGTACAGAGTGAAATGGCATCCAATGTAAGTACCCTTCAGGGAGCCCAGACCCGTACTGGTGCTATTGTGGGCAGGCCTCAACCAGCATCCAGACACCTACCTAGCCTTTTCCTCATTCACCTCTCACAGAAGACACGAAGAAAAATAGAGTGAAAGTGAAAGTCTTGTAGATCAAGAGAATGACATCTGTGTGGGAGCAACCCCAGGCACAACTACAGGTTGGGCAGAGAAGAGATTCAGAGCAGCCCTGTGGAGAAAGACTTGGGGGTGTTGGTTGATGAGAAACTTGACATGAGCTGGCAGTGTGCGCTCACAGCCCAGAAGGCCAACCGTATCCTGGGCTGCATCAAAAGGAGTGTGACCAACAGGTCAAAGGAGGTGATCCTGCCCCTCTACTCTGCTCTTGTGAGACCTCGCTTGGAGTACTGTGCACAGTTCTGGTGTCCTCAACATAAAAAGGACATGGAACTGTTGGAACAAGTCCAGAGGAGGG
>JARCZZ010002694.1:26207-38974 GCA_030323915.1 Brotogeris chrysoptera | reverse complement strand
GGTGTTTAAGGCTGGGTTGGACAGAGCCTTGGGTGGCATGGTTTAGTGGGAGGTGTCCCTGCCCATGTCAGGGGGGTTGGAACTGGATGATCTTAAGGTCCTTTCCAACCCGAACTATTCTATGATTCTATGATATTGCCTGATAGTGAAACCTGAAAGCCATTTTGTTTCAGTTACTTTAAGTCCAAGAAACTTTCCAAGCTCTGGAGGCCTCTCCTGGCTCCATTTGTTACATTTGAACTCACTTTATTTCAAAAATAGAAAACACCATTGCTCTTAAGTAAAACTTGTAAAATTGCTTCACTCTGATCATTCTTCCCAACCCCGCTATTCAGACAACTTTTCATAAGTACACCTCTCTGTACTACAAACATACCAAACCCTATATGCTACCTTAGCAGGCTTCTGTGGGTTATGGTAGGTCTCCTAACACGGTTCACAATTAGACATTTCCTGTATTTCATGCAAGGGCACAGTCAGGTATCAGGTTAGGAAACATTTACTATCTGCTGCTTCTCTTTTTATTACTGGGATTACAATCTTTTATTTTTTCACTTGAATTCTTACCTACAGCCAAAATAAAGTCACCCTGGAGAATTTAACAGTAGGAACTGAGAGGAATAAAAGGGTTACAGATAGTTTGCAGAGGCACCTTGGTGAATTAACCTGTATGCATGAGAAGTTTTGTGGAGAGCAATAACAACACTGAAGCTCCGAATGTCTGCCAGGGAAGGCAGCATATCAGAAAAAGGAAAGAAAGTGGAAAAAAGGGTAAATTTTGATTTTAACAAGGATTAAACACCAGCCCTTTTCAGTGACACCCAGCAAAGAAAACAATAGTTCTGAGAACTGTCATTCCCAGAGAATGAAGCTCCTTAAATCAAAACTGAGTATCCGAAAGGGTTGGAGTAAACTGTGAATTATGAACAGAACATTGTATCATTGATGGCAACTGATGATTTATTTCTGCTTCCAGATGAGGAAAACAACAAGATTCTTTGACCTTAACTTTTCTGTTGAGCCCCTGATTTTCCTCAAAAATCTCCGGCAAGTTCCAGATGCTTAAACATGCAGTGCAGCAAAGCCGGAACAGCTGCTGAATGCAGCACAGTGCTGGACAGGGAAGCATTCCACTTCCATTCCAACATATTTACCGACATGCTTGGTTGCCTACGTACATTTGTCACTGTGTAACAAACGATCATCAAATGACCCATTTAGTCTGGGCATCATTCCACTGAAAGTTACATTAAATATATTAAACTTCCTGCAGCAGTTAGTAAGAGGAAGAAGAATTAAGAACCACATACCTTTTTGTGCTGCTGACCACCGATTGCTTTTTAGACAACTCCTCTGCAGCATGAATAGGACTACAAAATATCTGACCGCTTTTTCTGACAGTCTTCTGTTTCATTGCTGTTAGATGACCCCATTCTTTCACAAACCTCAGGATCTGGTAGAGAATGCTATTGTCAGCAGCATGGCAGACATTACAGAACTATTTAATTACAGTGAAAGAGTGCTATGAATTAATACATTCAAAATCAGATGAAAACAGCTGGTACTGCTGGAGGTGGCCCCTTCAGGTCCTTTTTCACCCAAGCGGTAATCCCACCACCCTCACCTGCTGAAGAACTGTTACAGCTTTGGCATTAATTACAAGAACTGTTTTGCTGTGTGTGTTGATCCAAAAAGTAGAAAATAAGGCCCGAAGCAGCCTTTACTAATTGCAGATACAGCCCTAGGAGAAGGGTTTCTGGATAAAGCCTCACTCAGGTAAAATTTCTGGTGTAAGCAAGACTGCTGACAGGAAAAAAACAGACATGCAAAGGAATTTTCTTCTTACAGCAACCATTCTCCTGCTGCAGCCAATCTCTCAGAAAAGGAAAGTTTGCTTCCATTACTTGAACAGCATTTATAATTGGGTTTATAGAGAACCCAATCCCAACAAACATGGGATTCTTAACTGGTCATTCCAGTCTAGCAAATAGCTTTGAAATCTCTCTGCAACATTTGTGCTACCCACTCATTAGGTGCTTCACAGAAATGTCGGTTCAATCAGTCAGGTTTGTGTCTTATGAATTAAGTTCCAACCTTGTTGGAGAGCCTACCAGAAAGAATCAGCTTTGTTCCTGTATGACAGAATCTGATTTTCCAAATTACCTTTCTCTTTAAATGGAAAAAGCCCTATGTTAAGCAGATAATACTGCACACAGAATCATAGAATAGTTTGGGTTGGAAGGGACCTTCAAAGATCATCTAGCCCAACAGCCCTGCAATGATCAGGGACACCTTCAACTAGATCAGATTGCCCAGAACCACATCCTGCCTGGTCTTGAATGTCTCCAGGTCCAGTTTAAATTGACTGAGTACTTGGGTTTACAGTGTTTATGTTCTCAAACACCATTACAAATGCGATCTTTTATTACTGAATTAACTGAAGCTTTATGCCTCAGTGGAGCTGTGTCTACAATGCTTTGAAAATTGTTAGAAGACTGAAGGAGGAAGTGAGAGTGGAGGCCCGCTCATAACTGCAGCTCTGATACAATTTAACACATTCTTACTCATAATGTGCCTCATGTAAGTCATAAACCTTTAAAAAGCTATGAATGTTAAGACTTATGAATGTTAGTTGCTAATCCTGTAAATGAGAAATTAAATTATGCCTGGTTGATTCCATCTACTGAAATGTTAACAGGAGGCACGATAATTTGCCAAAGTAACAGACTGCATAATCAATATTCACATCAACGTTTATAAGATCTGCTTGCATTGATGAAACTGTGCCTAGTTCCAAGGCCTGAAAGTGTTCTGCGTTTATTTCAAGAAACCTAAGTCAGTGCCCTCCATATTAAATATTATATTGCTGTGCCAGTAGAATTCGTTCTTACCAAGGAGCGATTTTGTTTATGCTGGAAAATCTCTGGTAGATCCTCCCAGTTATCCAGCTGTATGTCCAATGGAATGAAATTGAGATTCAGTGGTTCACCATCCTAGACAAGCAAACAGTTTTGTTTACAGATGCAATGTAGCACAAGCTAGAAAAAAAAATGTACTAGTTTCAAGTGAATTATCTTCCCTTCCGACCAAATTTAGTTCCTCAAGGTTAAGATTTTTCCAGAAAGAAACCATAACCCACAGATGTATGAAAGCAGCGCGGATGCAAGAAATATGATTGACATTAATATACCTAAATGTAGATGGTGAAAATTTTAGCTTTGAATATGTCTGAATTTTTTTCCTTTGAAAATAGGTCAGACACAGAAACTGCCTTACATTAAGAAACTGAAATTATAATCCTCTTGACTGAATTTCCAAGGAAAATGAATGATTGTAGACCAGAGAATGCCACTTTATTACAATTTCAAACAGAATCCTAGGTAGAGCATTCTTTTTAACCTATCTTTTTGTCTTCAATGTCTGAACAAGTTCTCCTCCACTTAATTTTCAAGGAAAAAGCTTTCCCATTGGGTACACGTGACCCAGGAACTTACTGATGAATCACAAATGTTCGAGAGAAGTGTCTCCATCATTCAGCAGAATGATTTTGTGCCATATCTGGCATAATGAAGCTCTAATCCAAGCCAAAAAGCAATGGAGACCAATACACAGTATCCCAAGTACCATCCAAAATGCATGTTCATTTTTAAATCAAATGTGTGAAACTAGGAAGCAGCATACAGTTTATTAAACATTTTTGGATACAAGAGGACGCTCTTTTTGACATTTCCCAGCTACAGCACTTAGCCTAATAAAAATGTATTATCTCAAAGGCTTGCCCTCAGGTTTTTTGTGATGCTTTGCAGTCGCACCTCAACACTCTTAACTCATTCAGTGGCTTTGAAGAAATCTTCTCCGTGAACTTTTCTATCCCTTAAAAGAAAGAATTTGAAAGTCCTGACTCCCTCTTCAAAAATTACCTGGAAAACTGCCAACTGCTAGTTTCTATACTCCCATTACCATTGCAGATTAATGATGATGAGTTCTACTCAGGAAGTTACTGACTCAACCACAGCACCAATGTCAAGCCTTCTGAAAATGTGGCGACAATATTTTATCTAGTTACTGAGTCAGGATTCAGTGTCATTTTAATTTCAAATGTTTTTCTATTAAAAATATTTGGTGATAAGACACTATGACAAAAAAGGAATCGCAGAACCATTAGGGTTGAAGTGACCTCTGGAGATAATCTTGTCCAACTGCCCCTTCCAAGGCGGGACCTAGAGCAGCCTACACAGGAATGCATCCAGGTGGGTTTTGAATGTCTCTATAGAGAGGGGCACTCCACAACCTTCCTGGGCAGCCTCTTCCAGTGCTCAACATAAACAGCTTCTTCCTCATGTTGAAGTGAAACTTCTTGTGTTTTAGTTTATGGCCGGTGCTCCTCGTCCTGTCGCTGAGCACTACTAAAAAGAGCCTGGAACCATCCTCTTGACACTGGCCTTTGAGATACTTATATGAATTCATGAGATCCCCTCTCGAGTCGTCTTTTCTCTAGTTTTTAGAACCTTAAACAACTAATACTTGCAGCAGATGAGCTGAGCATACATCTAATGTATAAGCTCCACTTTGTAAGTTAAGAGAAGTGTTAGAAGCTACGTATCCTGAGAATTTCACCTAGTTTGACTGAGTAAAAGAACGATAACCTACCTAATTTTTGCATATTTCCACTAATACAAAAATACTGGTATTTTTATATAAAGTGTGAAAAAGGAAAGGAGATAGGCACATTTCATAGGACAACATTTTACTTTGCAATTTTAAAATCACAACATGCACATTTCAGGTTTACCTTTGTATAGAGGTGAATTCTGTCAGTATTCTTGCTTGCACAAAACAAAAGCCCGTCATATATTTGAAATGTGTCAGATTTATCTACCTCTCCTATAAGAGAAAAAATGTTGACATTAAAAATTTTTCTTCGTTCACTCCATTCAGTCTATTCAGAAATTACAAATGTTTACATGTATCTAATTCCAGAGCAACATAATGAGTTACACAGCTCAAGCAGCAAGCTGTTAAGATGTTTGTGTATTTTATTTTCCTGTCTCTCGTGAATTACCTATCACCTGTTTTGCCAGTGGCTGTCCTGAAAGCAAGTAAACGCCATCAGAAGTTTCAATAAAACTATACAGGTTCCCAGCTGCTAGTTTGACATAGTTCTTAAGTCAGCCAAAAGCTCTGTATTGCTTCAGGACTTGTATAGAAAGGTTGGGTTAATCCATCATCAAAATTCAATAAACATCCCAGGCTAAAACAAGAAAGTCATGTGCTAGCGCATGTACGTCTATCAAATGTGTAGGCTTTTAAGTTATTTTTCATGCCAGAGGCATTTAATACAGTTTTGCAACAGGATATAATCATTCTTTCATAGGTGTCCCACTGTACCGTCTCCACTCTTTTTTTCACTGTCTTCATTTTCAATTTCAACAGTTTGATGTTTGCTGATTTCAACAGACTGCTGAGTCACCATTCCCCCCAAATCTTCTCTTCTGTCTTTCGCACTGCGCTCTGCTCTCTCTTCATTTTTTCTGGAATCTTCTGACATGTCTTCCTCAGATTGGCTCATCGGAGCTTCACAATTTCTTTCAACTATAGACAAAGAAACATACAAACAGGTACCTAATCAGCACGCATGTGGAGACAGGACTAAGTAAGTGAAATTGCATTTTATTCTCTAATATTATTATGGTGTAATCACTTAAAAAACTAGAGCTAATTTTAATATTGGGAGTATAATCACATGCAACAAGGTTTTCCATCTGTGCAATTTCATGCACTCAGTTTCATTTGTCAGATTATATGCAGTGATATAATACTACAATGCAGTTAGCAATTCTATATTATATACAGTTATTGTAGACCATAAACACACAAAGCTGGTTTCCAGGCATTGAGCTATACCTGTGAAAGTCAGAAGTTGCCCTTACTTGAACAAGCACAGAAACTTAAATAAAATTAAAAAAAGAAAGAAAAAAACCTTACTCCTTCCTTTGCAACTAAAATGCAAATATGGGGAGAGATTCATGAAAATGTTTTATTAAGTTTCCAGCTAAATGAAGTAAAAGAAATCTACTTTGACCTGCTGGAGCAAGAAATGCCATATTTTCCACATAACATCTCTCACAACAGATGCACAATACCCAAGTTAATAAAGCTCCAATACCACACCGTTTAGTTCTGAGAGGCAGAGAAAAAGTTTGCTGTTTCATTGGATATAGAATAACCAAAAACCTCAAGGAAAAGGAGAGCTACATTTACTACAAAGAAAGCCAAGGAATACATCCTTCCTCACAGAATTTATATCCTGTTAACATTCATCTGATTTTTCCATTTGTTTCAAATTAGACTTATGTAAAATAACCTTGGGAAAAGAAGGATCACTTAATGGGTATCTGTTCATGTAAAGACAGCATTCTTTGTATTCTGTCTGGATTTGTGTGTATATTCAAAAATACTGTATTTTCTGAAGCTAATCACAACTGAAATGAAAAATGCATGTTTTTGTCTGCAGCACACGTTACTTACCATTACTGCTTTGAGGACAACTGCACATTTCACAATAAGGGAGCAATTCATTATTACTGTAAGTGCAAACTCTACAGTGCCAAACTTTATTTAAAGCTGTGCTTTCGCTTGAAGTATTGAAGCCACAAGGAAGGACTTCGCTGGGTTTTTTTGACAACAAAAAGGGCTTTTTTTCAGTCAAAGTTTCTTTCTTTTTCTTACTGGAGCTGACTGGAGTAGATCCACTTAGGCTTCTTGCTCTTTTAGCTTCAGGTTCACACGTACTTTCATGACAAATTGCATTCACATCACTTATTATTGTGGAATCTAGGTTTTCATTGCTCTGCACTGCATCCTCTTCTTTTGTACCATCAGAAGGTTCTGACTCATGTAGTGATTCACTACCACAAAATATTTTGCGTTTCTTCTCAGTGGACGATTTGGGGGAAAAGAAAGAACGTATGTCATGCTGTCTTTCCTTTTCAAACTAGGAAAGGCAAAAGAAATGTGTTAACCCCACTTATAATTACTTCAAAATCTGTTAAAAATACAATTTTCCTCCATTAGCATTACCCTCTAATACAAAAAAAAGCTATTTTTACTTCGGAGATGGAAACAAAAGATATTTTTATTAAGAACAAACAGCTAGCAGAAATCGCAACTGAGCATGCCTCTTCTGTTTTGTCAAAGGTATTTTCAATATTCTCATGAAACTTCTGAAATAGCACAAACACACAGACGTGGTATATGCTACGTGGCTGTTTTGATTATGCCCATCACAAGGAAAGGCTTATAAACACTGTTTTAAAAATAACAGCCAATTAAATTCAGTATAGTTATTAAAGATGTAGTTTAAACAGGTATTACTATCTGACTCTGAGTGTGAGTCAGTCACCCAAGCATAACATAAGAACCCACGGGAAGCCTGTAGATGACATTTGTACCCAACAGAGCACTTTTCCCAACTTCATCTAACTTTTAAAATGGATTTTTTTCTTACTTTTTCTACTTCCTTAGCGCTTTTCCATTAGTAAAGCCTGCAGTGCACAGAAAGCTTATGCAACCAACAGTGACATGGATTTTTACATTAAATAAACCAGAAAAAATTAAGTTTTGAGTCTCACATGTGTAAACAGAAGTTCATTTTTGGGATCTTCTAGACTTTGATTTGGGGCCCAGGTCTCTGCAAAGCTCAAAAAATCCCATTTCTCTTTATCACCTTCTTCAGCCTGCATTTTCTCTTTCTTGCCATTCAAGGTGCTGCCTGTAACTTTGGCCTGCAGAAAGACGACTTGCTAAAGTTTCCAAGGAATTCACGTGTTGGAACAATTTACCTATATTCACTCAATCTGCTTCCCTTCGCAAACTTAATTCAGCATTTGCAAAGTAAGAAACTGTAGTAATTCAAAATAACTTCAGTGATTAAAACTATTCCTGTTCCAGTACCCATTTCTGCAAAGATAACAATGAGTAGTGCATTTAGCACACTGTGACTTGCAAAGTTGCATATAAAATGTCAGTATTTAAGTTAAAAGAGTATACATTGGGTACCTCTCTTACAACCTTAACACCTTTCACTTGGCATGCAGAGACAAAGGCAGAATTAATTGAAAAAAGCAGTTTAGTGGCAGAACTTGTAAGCTAAACTGTTAGATGTGAGATCCATCTGTGTCATCTTTAAGGAGACTCTTAATGTACCAGACTGAGGGAGGTTTTTTCAGTGGTACCCACAGTAAATAGAACACAGAATTTCAATCCCCAACTGAACATCAAATACAGTTTGTAGTACCCAGATTCTTCAAACTGTGATTACTTTTCAGCAGGAGAGGAAAACATTGGCGCAAAAAAAAAGTTATCAGTTTCCCAATACAGTAACTGTATGGACACAAACAATTGAACCCCTTCAACACAGGGGTATAGCCAAGTACAGGAGCAAGAACAGTAAGTCAGAATTTCCATCGGAATAAATCCCACGTATTCACAATCTCAAATGATTCTGACAACGAGAGTTTAAAAGGCAGTTCTTTCTACACTGACATTTCTGGAAATGTCAGAAAACAAAAGCTGACAGAGGACTAACACACCTCAGTTATCAAAACAAGACACTAACGGATGGTATCAAAGGCTACAAAAAGGTCGCAGAAGCAGAAAAGCCAAATTATGTTTCTTAGTACTCTGAATTCTCAAAGATCTTCCAAGTAAGCAAAGAAAGCAGAATGGAGCTATTCTTCCTAACAAGGACTGTGTAATCTAGCAACAGATGATTAAGATTACTGCAATCCTTCTGCCTCTCAGAACTGAAGTTTAATTAAGGGACAATATTCATCCATTGAAAAAAAAAATTTCCCCACCAAACTCTAGCTGCCATGACTGTGCAGAAAGCCTTATAACTGTAACCACCAATGCAATAAAAAGCTAGAAGATAAAACCCCCCAATCTATAGATGTGACCCATCTCGTTCATCTTGCCGAGTTATTTATGTTTGGATCTTAATTGGAGAGCAAAAAGCTAGAAAAGACTAATTCAGAACAGACATGGACATTTTGATGATTAGCAAGTCCAGGTCTTCCAGATAAGGAAGAATGTTAATGTTGTTTGGTACATGCACTTAAGTGCTATCTTAACCATATCAAGTTCTTGATTATTTCGTTCTAGTCCACACGTACCTTGCGATTCAGCATTGCCCACATTAAAATATCCATCGTTCCTTTTGCAATAAGGAAGTGAATATTCACAGAATTGCACTGCCCAATTCGGTGTGCTCTGTCTTCTGCTTGCTTAATATGGCCTGGATCCCAATATAATTCAGCAAACACAACATGAGTAGCAGCTGTGAAAGTCAAACCCTAAACAGAATAAGTACATGCATTTTAGAATAAAGATTTCACAAACAACTGAATATCTGAACTGGGGGGGGAGGGAGGAATCTAAAGGTTGTGCAGGAAATCTTTACATAGAAATAAAAGGGACCACCTCAACAGCAGACGGGCCTATTACACTGATTTCTTCCTTGGGCCTCAGATACAAGTGAGATTAAGAAAATACTCCAGTATCGTGCAAAGACTGCATACCGCTTTTCATTACAGAAGTAACATCTATTTCTTATTCATCTGGGACTTTTAGAGAAATAGAGTTTTGCTAATATTCAAGAATGAGATGCTGTTGCTGATCTTGCTTTTGCTCAAGTAATTTCATGAGGCTTAAAGAGTTAACATTATTTGTAAGAATGTTAGATAATATACGAGTCTACAAAAGACATAACAGCATGAAGATAAACTGCCTTCAGTAAATCACTTCTGTCACCAATGCCTTTAGTATCTATACTCTTCAAGTTTCCTATTTCACATATTTTTTGTCCTACCTGACCAGCTGCTTGAATACTCAAAATAGCAACACGGGTATCAGGATCCTTCTGAAATTGATTGACAAGATGTATTCTTTCTGCTGAAGGAACACTTCCATCTATTCGTATGTAGCGAACCTATAACATATCAGAGACAAAATTACATTATCAGTGTCCATTTTTGGACCTAATCACCCTCTGTCCCCCAGTAAAAATATGAAAACACCTATTCTATTCCTGTCATTTATACATCAGTACTCTTTTGCCCTTTGATTTACAATTAAGCCTCTATGTAGAGAACTGTAGACTTGGTATTCCCCGTTTAAAAAAGAAGACAACGAACATCAGACTAAAATACAATACTCCACAGCAGAATCTGTAATTACCCTGACATGACTTATTAAAATTTCAAGCATTTGCAAAATAGTAATAACAATATAAAATAGCAAAGTTGGCCACCATTCCCTAGCAATGGTTTAGGGTCCACGATCAAAATAATATGAAGGTTGTTTGCAAACGTTTTTACTGCTTTGAATTAAATATTCAAGTGAGATGACAGTGTTTTGTAAAAGAAAAAAAAAAATAAGGCAGAAACACATTGGTAGGAAAACTTGGGAAACAACTGCCTACAATATTGTCAATAATAATAAAGTATCATACCAAATATCAGCATTTAGATTATCCTCAGATATAAAACAAGTTCTTCAAACTCACAACCCCTTTTAATCCAGTGGCACTGACCTGTATATATTTAAAATCCATAAATTTCTGTACATAGAGGTAATTCTACTGAATTCAAACAAAGCTCATACGTAATTTTAAATTCTGAAGTTAAATTTGTGTGTGCATTTGTTAAATCATTACCTTTTTTTCTATCACTGCCTCTGTACAGGCTTGAAGCATGCTTAAGTGATGAGCGAAAACTAGAAACTTCAGTTTGTCATTTTCAAGCATCATTTTGATATAGTCCTTTACTGCTCCTGCCTGGAGTAAGAGAGTTCATTTTCATTAGTTAAGACACACAAAATGTTCAAAAAGTCAGTTTTGGTTTTATTTTAATGTCTTTCAATTTCCTGTAATATGAAAAGGTTAACTTCCATTCTGTTATCCATTTAAGACTTTAACAAAATTAACACTGTTAAAAATAAGATTATTCAAATTAGTAAAAACAATGCAAATTTATGTTGTCAAGAAACCTCAGAGAAAAAAGAAAAAATATTTACTGTTTTTAAAAAAAAAATAAAAATCACAGAATTAGCACTTCCTCCAGAAAAATGGCACTTCCTCCAGATTAAGATGCAGATAAAACCCCTTTTAGTTACAAGATCATTATCTGATGTTTTAAGCCATATTTAAAAAAAACAAAACAAAAAAATCAGAACTTATTTCTGCTCAAACATATTTCAAACAGAGAAGACCTTGTTTAACCAGAACTGTTGCTGCACCCACATAAAGCCATACATCAAAACTGAAAAAATAATTTTGATACTTTCATGATACTATAATCGTAAAATATTGCTCTATTGAAACATTCATAGAATTCTTTTGTGCCAAATGTAATTTCCAATACCTTTTACCAAACCTGCTAAACTAACAGTGACAGTTAATAACAAATTTCATCAGTTATCAGTGGTTAGTGCAATACCCACTGCAGCAGTCCTCAGATTTCTTTTTTCCTCTCGTTTTTGTCTTTTAATGTCCTGTTTGAAAATGGATTTCCAGAGGGGAGAGACCAGAAAAGTGGCAAAGAAATAGCAACTGAACCACAGTGACATTTTTAAGATAAGGAGAAAAAAAAAACCCTGAAGAAGTTGGTCAGATTCTCAACTTTTCCTGCTCCAACAACATGCAGAACTTGTTTGAATTTCTATCCCTTTCTAAAAATAGCTTAGCACAATGAAGCCTGAGAGCAGGGTAAAAAGTAGGCATGTAAAACATTTTGATCATTAACTTGTTTTTCCTTACATTCTAAGCTGCGGTACCACAGGAGGAAATACAGAAATATGGGGTCCCATTCAATGAGACCAGCTGGAGGGGATTGTTCTTCCACATTTATTCATCCGGAGAACTAGCACTGACAGAAGGCAGTCTGCACAAGGGCTGCATCAGCACCATCCTGGGTCAGCTGCAGCAGCTGCTGGCACACAGGTATATATGTCTCTGAAGCACCCACATTCAGTATATCCTTAAGTCTGTCAGATGCATTAAGCACTGTTGGGAGGCTGTTTGGACAGTCTCAGCCAGCTTGCTGGACACCTAATCAGTAACACTTTTAACACTTAGCTCAGGTTACTATAACGGGACTCAGCTTATTCTGTAAACATACAGGGGGAAAAAAAGAGCATTTCTCCACATTGAGATTTTAAGAAACCTGAACCTCATCCAGCATTCAGGCCAATATAATTAATTTTATTAAGTTAAAACCAGACTGGGCATTTAAAATATATTAAGAAAAGACTTCCACACTTACCTTTGCAATGGCTGTTTCTTTATACATGCGTGTGATCAGATTCATGACTTCAGAAAAGTGGCTTTCGGCAGAATCTGAATTCAGATTTCTCATTAATTTCTCCCACTCTGCAAAAGTGGTATTTAAATTCTAATTGGTAGAAGAGATCAACGGTCAGATACACAGTACAAAGCATGTTCTACTTCAACATATACATTTCAAGCATAAAATGTGTAGGAACTGAGTGCTTTTGAGAACTCTATCAAAGTTGGCTGGAAGTTAACTTTAGGATTCAAAATCTTAGGGAAAGTAAGACAGAAAGGAAGAAGTCTGTACTAAAATTACAGTGAATTTTATCATTATCTGATGCCACAAAAATTGCTACATTCATGTGTCCTGGGTTCAGCAGCAGCAGTCATTTTTCTCCTTCTTGGTAGTTGGTGCAGCGCTGTGGTTTTGATTTTGGGC
>JARCZZ010002694.1:0-10925 GCA_030323915.1 Brotogeris chrysoptera | reverse complement strand
AGCAGTGGTTTGTGTTATACCTCAGTTACTGGACTGTTCTTATCTCAACCTGTGGGAGTTACATTCTTTCGATTCTCTTCCCCATCCCTCTGGGAGCAGAAGGGGTGAGGAAGTGGGGGGAGTGAGAGAGCGGCTGCGTGGTTCTGAGTTAGGGCTGGGTTTAAATCATGACAGTAACAAACTATCAACATGCAATACCTTTGTAACCACAGCTCCCCACCCAGTTGTTGGGGACGGAACTATGAAGCTAGAGGAAGAAAACAACAAAACAAACCCCCAAGTTTGCAAAGATTTATGAAGGAAAAAGGCAGGAAGAGAATTATTTTTTGTGGTGATTCATGATTGTGGGGCCTTAATGCCTATGATTTGCAGCTGGGCAATGACATTTATTTTCAGACAACGAAAACACAACGCTAATTTAAAAATAATGTTAGCTTTTGCTCACTTCAAAGACTGTTTTTTTCCCGTTTATTTATTACTCATTGTTAATTGCCTGAGCTGAAGTTTGCAAACCCAAGTCTTTCTTTTTGCAGATTCTTTCAGGGATCAACTGCTTTCAGTACAATAACCATGTTTTTTAAAAACACTTTGAAGCCTGAAATTTCAATTGGAACGCACAACAACCTAGTGTTGCAGGGGTTCTTCAACGCCTGAAACAAATGTAGAAAATGAGTAAGACTGTAGGAGTTAGCTACAGAGCAGAGGCATCTTAAGAATAAACCAAAGACCATCTTCAGCAATATAGTATAAGGATATCAGAGCAAATGTACAAATATAGCAATAACCAAGAGTATATCGCATCCAAGTAGCATCTGGTAGTAAGGAAATGTGGTAAAGAGGACAGGAATACAAATGTTCCTTGCCAACTTGTGCTGACAAATACAGTATTTCTCAGTATATCAAGTTACATTTTAGTAGAACTGCATAAATAATGAAATGCAAATTAGGCCAGTTCAGACACACAAAAATCAGTCAGAATATGTAAGACCCAACTGCACTGTACTTTGGCATATGTGAACTAACTCTTTGGACTCGCATTCTTTTTTTCAGGATAACAAGCTAAAATGAAGAAATTCAGAGGGATTTACAAACTGCTTCGACAATTAGAAGATGAACAGCAATAAAAACAAAAAGCCTTAAAAACACGATAACCATGAGAACAGATTTTTTTTGCATAAAAGTAGATTTTTTCATTAGAGCAAAGTGTAGCCACTCAAGTTTTGATGATGAGTATCAGCTGAAGAATAAGAAGCTGTTCTGATTTTCTTTTTGCACTCATTTTCAGGCTGTGCTCATAGAATCTTTGCTGCTATAGAGCATCTTTTCATGTCTTAACTTCCACTTAATATGTCTGAAGTGAATTTTCTTATGTAGCAGCTTATAAATATTTACAGAAACTCATCATGTTGTTGCTGGTAAATGAAGGACAAAGTAACTGCCATAATTTTATCTATAAAATAACCACTCTTAAAAGATAATCAGTGTAAAGTGGTCAACACAGTTTTATCTTCCTTGTTTCTGCACTACCAACACAAGGAGAGATTCCACAGAAACACCCATATACTTAGAAGTTACATATCTATAGTGATATTTTGCTACTTAGTTCAGTATTCAGTGTCTTCCCCAACTCAATGATGAAATAGCTTTGTCATAAGCGGCTTGGATTTTCTTCCTATACTTGCAAGGGGTACAGTTTTTTAGTCATTTAAACATTCAAGCACACACATCAGATTGATATTAATCAGGTGCACAAAACTCTTTTTAAAGCTCCAGTTAAGAGTATCTGAAGGTGTTAAGTCCTTTGTTAGGACAGTTAGCAACATGAATCACTGCTTCAATTCACACTGTTTATACTCTAATTCCTAAAGTGCTACAGTTTTAAAATTGCCAATTAATTAACATTACTGACACACTGATAGAAGTTTTGAAATGACACAAGAGGTAAGTTTGTAAGTAGAAGTTAATAAGACTATTTTAAGTGTAAGCTGAGGACATTTAAATTATTTTATGACTGAACGCATTTTAGAGCATTTATCCCCTGTAGTTTTCAGTTTTAGAATAAATATAATACATTAAAATGCCTGCTTAATGTAGTTACAAAACATGAGAAGTCCAAAATTTTTTCATTAGACTCTAGGGCAATAAAAAATAGCTTACATTACTGAAAGGGAAGTCATCAACTGTTTCTTATTTATAATCACCACAATTAGATGTGAAAAGTAAAGAACTTTCCTGACATTACAGTTGAAATCACACAGATCTAATAGTTGCATTAATCTGTTAAAAAGCAATACTTCACATTTTGCTTTACATAAGCTTACAAATATGCAGCCTCTATTTAAAACAAACTTCAGGATGTTCTATATTATTGCAGTCAGACAAGTTGCCAACATGAACATAAAGGTTCCATGCTGTCAGAGCAGAAGAAACAGATCTTCAGCTATACTGAAGGGACAAATATGTATTTTTGTTTCATGTATTTTGACTGCAAGAAGACAGACTTCTTGTTCTCTGAAGTTCAATTAGTCATTTCCTCTCAACTGGTAGTTACCCAATCTGAGCTTCATCATTCATATCCCATCTGTTCATATGACACCTTAATAATAGCTCTACCCGAGAATATAAATCAGAGCTATGATACACAGTTTCATATCCTGTTATAAGCTCAGCCCACATGGTCAAAAGTTTCAGAAAAGCAGAGGAAAAAAAAAATCATTTGAGATGTCTCAGTTACACTTACACTCAGCAGTCAAGCCCAATCAGGGAAAAAGCACCAGAGTCAATGGCAAAGTCTTTCAAATTCTTTCCCATTTGATTTTTAAATGTTTCCCTTCTTCGTAGTGAATCCTGTGGCTAGCATTTGAATATCTGTCCATTTATCAAGGAAATCTGCTATTTTTTCCCCAACAGAAAGCATTAGAATTTCACCAGAATGTGTTGCAGATGCTGCTACAATCTTCCTACTACTCGTAACCCTTTTGCAGTTTTAGGATTAGCAAAGGGCTTCGGACACAGTGGTATCTTTCATCAACAGAAGGAAACTACATAGTCTGGTCTCCACTAGGATTTAAAAACCCTTTCATTTCGAGATGTATTAGCTTTAAAATAAAATTACCTTTTCCATTAAATTGCAAACACAAAGAGCAAAACAGGAAGCTTATTTGAGAATGTATCCTGGTAAGTGAATATGCATGCAGACAAGACAGCAAGAAGACTACTGTACTGGCTCACTGCAGGTGCACATAGGTCCAAAATGCAAGCACCTGAGGTTATACGCAAAACCCATCACTGTGTCTGAAGCTTTCTTCTAAATGTGAAGAATCATGTTAATTTAAGAGACTAGTCAGATGAGTCAGAACCACAGAAGCAGGTATCAGGAGTTAGCACGCATCATCAGAACAGTCCTGTAAAGGTATCAATGACCAAGCAAAGGTGTGCTTACAGATTCTTACCACAGCAAACCTTCGAGACAAATCAGAAGTTAGCAAAAAACATGAGAAGGAACTAAGAAAGTAAGACAAAACCTAGCCTTAGGAAAGCACTGGTCAGAAAAGCTCTGCCTCTGGAAGGACAGAAATCCTAATTTTTCAAACCTCAGAGAGCACAGAAAGGGCTCCTAGTTATGCTGATGTCAAGAAGACTGGAACCAACTTTGCAAAGCAGAAGGAGAAGCAGATGTCTAAAATTTTATGCAGATGAGTTGACTGGAGAAGAAGAAGGAAACTAAGGGTAAGCTCGTGTGGCATATGTCATACAGCCACAAGAAAATAGTCTGTATCAGAAAGAGATTAATACTAAAACAGTTTCATAAAATGAGTGTCAGGGAAGAAAGAACTGTTTAAATCAGAATAATTTCTATTTCTGCGTATCTAAGTCACATTCAGGTCTCCCCTTTGGAAATGTTAACAATATTAACCAAGCAAAAATACAGTTAAAGTTTCTTATATAAATTATAGCTCCTTCAGCAAGGTATCTTTGCAAAGACAAAGAACCTAATTTTGAACTTTGCTCTTGCAAGAATACCAATTAACAACACACTGACATGTATCTAAGGTCTATACAACCAAGAATCCTACGAAGTCCTACAGTCTGTGCTAGAGGTTTCTTGTAACTACAGAAATACTGGGCAATAATAACCTCTCTAAACTAGAGAATTCTGTTTCCTTACATGGAGGATTAAAAGCTAAAGGGGTATAGAAATCCAAAGTACCTATTGCTTCCTTGTGAGAGCAATTGAACTTCTTGATCAGTTTTCCACAACTATTTATCTAGAAAAAAAAGTTAGAACCGCAGGTAACTTTTTCAGAACAAACTCTTTCACTTTTAAGTGCACTTTCCAAGACAAACAGTCAAAGAGGCAGCATTCAATTTCTTAAAACACTGAAAAATTTTGTTACTATTCAAATGAAT
Source organism: Brotogeris chrysoptera (assembly GCA_030323915.1). Taxonomy (NCBI): domain Eukaryota; kingdom Metazoa; phylum Chordata; class Aves; order Psittaciformes; family Psittacidae; genus Brotogeris; species Brotogeris chrysoptera. Next base: position 6,515 of record JARCZZ010002694.1, on the reverse strand, counting down.
TAAAGCTGGGTTTGTTAATGCAGTCTTTGGAACATGTTGTACAGAGGAAGCTTGCATCTTTCTCTCACTAATGTGGGTGTCCTGATATTCTTGGGATTCTCACCTACTCATGTGAGTCAGTTTTATATAACGCTACAACATATAATTTACCTCCTACTCACAAGCCAACACTTTAGCACTAACATCTTAACCAAGGGTTATTTAAGGAATCTGAACTTAGTTCATTTTTACATAAAACTGCGCAAGCAACCATTACATTTGTGTGTCAGTAATCACAGCACGCAGTCCTAAAACTAGAACAAAGAGAGCTCACTTCCTCACAACAATAATCAAGGTTGTTTCACCAAAAATAGATCCCCAGAAGATTTAAGCTAGATTATACCCTTGCTCTTGAACTACACCAGGTATTTTAAAAAACCCTAAATAATAAAAAGCCAATCGTTAATCTAATGTAAGATGCACTTAATTGCCTCATCTGAGGTGCTAATATTTCTCTGAAGGAGTGTAGAGGAGAATGGTTGCACTTTATCATGCTTTTCTCCAACACTCTTCAAAGTGTAATGCAAAAATAACCTAAAATGCTTTATTAAGATTTGAAAGCTATGAGATATTTGCCAGCGTGTTCTAGTATTTTAGCTTTGACCAAGACGTGTGGAATAGCACATATCAAGCTGAAGGTTAAGCTCCGACAATTCAATAGGTTTTTAGAATATATTAATTGAACTGTTAACTGATAAATATTCTAGTCAAGATGACACCTAATTGTGATAGTGAAAACTCTTTACCTATTCAGTCACTGGCTTCAGAGACAAATTGGTTCACCAGCTGATTCAATGCAAGAAAAACTGACTTCAGTTAATTGGAACTGCTGAAAAAACATTAACTACTTTCAACAACTGACAACTTATGCTACAAACCTTAACCTTGGTATTAATTGGCATGACTGAAATACCTGTGATCAACAGTAGGCCTTCCTTAGTACGCAGTCTAATGACTTTCAATGAAATGTAGGTACTTATCACAGCTTTTCCAATAAGCTCTGCATTCCCAAATGACCCTCTCTCTGCAGTGCATTGCAGTGCAAAAGCTACAGAAGAACTACTCTCATGTCATTCTTCTTTAAAGTTAGATGAATCAGGCAGTAAGGAAAAGAATCACCTCGTCTCTTCATTTTCAGTAGTGCCCAGATCCAATGTCTCTTCCCCCTGGTACACCAGGCTCTCAAATCCAGTCTTAAGTTTTCTCCTACCCTTTCTTCCTTCTCCATACCAATACTTCAAAATACTTTTGTGCCTTCCAAATACTTCAAAAACCATCACCCATTCAACTGTTGACAGAATATCCTATTTCTGTCCTGACATATATCTCTGAACTAAGCAATTATGCTGCTCTTTTCTACATTCATTTATCTCCTTTAACATGTTCCCCCTTCAACACAATACAAAGACATCATAAAGTATATGGATTTTAACTGTTTACCCAGCTACCTTTGGAGTAGTTTGCTCTTATGCCTCCCTGTTCTCCCTCTCCTTCCAACTGCCATTAAGGCAGTCAGAATTTGACTCATACTTACTTAAGACCTTGTTTTTTCTCACTTGCATGAAACCAGCTTGTCTCACATTCTCAAAACCAGTCACTTATAATCTGCCCTCTCCCGGATGCTTATATTTAAACACACCAATTTTTTCACTGTGGATTCTCCCCCTGCAAACTCCCACACAGCTAATACTAAACTCACTTCCCCTCTCTCCATCACAGCTGACAACCTATTACCTACAGTCATAGTCTTACTTGGTTCTTCAGTCCAATACATTGTGCTCTTAATTTCTAAAAATCTCTTTTCTATTCCTGCTGCTAAAAGTCCATGTTTAAACCCAGGTAATTCCCCAGATTACTACCACTGCTTTTTTCTGTTCTTAAATATTACTTCTTTTTTACCTCGCAAAGTTCTCCCAAATGACAATCTACATTTGCTTTCTGACAAGGCATTTTTTGTTCCATTTGAATTGCCTCCCAGTTCCTCCAGCATCACTTCCAAACAAGCCTCCCCTGGCCATGACAGCTCTGCAGAATTTGGCTCAGTTTCTCATTCAGACTTCCTGCATCTGAACCTCATTCTGTGAGCTAGCTCTCCCTCAGCACTTCTCAGATGTAAAATGTACTCTGAAACATTATACAAAACAATGTCTTTAAAAAAAGAAACCTTTCTTTAAAAACACAGTACTCGCAGAGATACTCTATATTTAATTACTGAAATGTATTAACTGTTTGACCCTCATTTCATATGTCTAAAATTAGTTCCTGAATATGCTGGAATAAAGGATTTGTTTCTTGATGTAGCAAGAGACTTATGCTTCACTTCAAACATCTCTTTCAGACTACCTAACTACAGTCTACTGAGACTACAAACAGAAATTACATTAAAGAATTACAATTGTTTTATTCCCAGCTCTCTATGATCTGAAGATCTACAAATAGAGACACTTGTTTATGGCACCTGATGCTGCAGGTCACCAAGTACAAATCAAAATAAAAATGAAACGTTCCTAGAAACAATCCTAGACCAGACTAGAAAAACACCTCAAACAAATAAAACCCATCCCCAGCAAAAAAAAACCCAAACCAAACCGAAAAAAACCACACCAAAATGCCTCCCCCATTTAGAAAAAAGAGTGAAAGGAATTTCCTTTTTTTAACATGCAATTTAAGTAATTTGGTGTCTATCAAAGTCGGTGTAACAGAGAGAGTAAGTAGATCTCCCAGAAGACACTATGATTAACTTCATCTTGTCTGGTTTACCTTCTTCACTTTAAACTCTGAACTCTCCATCTTAAGATCAAATTGGTCGCACGTTTAAGAGCAAGAATTTAAATGGACCCGAGTCTCACAACAACAGTGATACTTCAGAATTTGGAGTCATTAAAGAATATTCTGTTTGGTACTTAAACAAATTCTACATCCTTACATGCAACACGTAAGAATGACAGACAGTCACTGTTACACACTCTTAAGGAAATAGTCAGAATGCTAACTAGAGTTTCCAACAACTTATTCTGCACAAAATGGCCCAGTATGAATAAAACTTGAAGAAATCTTTTTCTTATAAATGTTCTCCATAAATATGGATAACTATCAGTATAAATACTCAGTACATAATCTGATAAGTACTGATGATATACTGATAATTATCAAATAGCTATAGCTCCATAAAACACGAACTCTCCATGCCAACCTTTTCTGTTACACTTTTCTCCCTTTAGAAATCAACGGTTATTGTTTTCACTGCATAAAAGAAGTTGTATGCTACTTACTTAAGTTAAACTAAGACATGAAGTAAACTAATAGACTGCAATGTTGTGAGGACTTTAGAAATGAAAAGAGTAAAGCAAAACTAAACTGAAAATAACGCCATATCTTTCAGAAGAGAAATACAGATACATAATACTGGGGAACAATCCAATAGTAACCTTTAAAATATTTTTTATAAGTGTTCCTTTAAACCATGTAGCTGATTCTGAAAAAATAGATTATTTTAGATAATGGCAGAAAGCAGTTAGTCTTGCATTTAATCACAACATAGACTTGCAGCAACTTATGACCTGTCAAACAAAGGACAAAAAAATCAGATGTAAATAGTAACAGATACGTAAAGATGCATCTAGGGTTAGTGTTTCAAAATGGAAATGGAAGAAAGATCTATTTTCCTCTCCGAAATATTTTTATACATAGAACAAGAAACTTTTACCAAGGACAAGAAACTGGAGAAAGAAATACACTAAAAAAGCAAGCCAATCGGAAATCAAGAATCAAAAAGTAATAAAGACAAAAGCAAAGCTCTAGTAACTTAAAAGGCAATAAAAGACAAGAAAGCAACAGTGGCTTTATATAGGAGAAAAAAATTAATAGACGACATAAAAAGAAGAACTAAACTCAGTTAAAATTACAAAAATAAAAGGGAAAAGTAGTTAAACAGAAGTGTAAGAGAAAAGGACCTAGTGCTCTAGCACAAACTAAAATGCACAAGGAAGCAAATGCTGACTGGACATATTTTCTCTTATTATACCAGCACCCATAAGCTAGAAATATACCTTCCTTACACACTCCGCTCAAATGGGAATGATACCTTTCATACTGCTGCAAATACAGAAGAATTCACTTTATTCAGGCTATCTAATTCAGAGTCTAGACAAAGAAAGATTAACCTCTCCCCCAAGACCTAAAAGATTCAATTAAAACACATTTTTACCCCTCCCCACTCCTGCCCAATGCACTGGTCATGCAGACTATAGAGGGGTGTCTTTATGTTCAGGCCAGCTGAATGAGATACAATAAAGCAGATTCAGAATAAGAACTTCTAAGAACTTGAGAATTTTTATTTCAAGGTGGGGGGAATACAAGTCTACCATGATGCAGACATCGACTCAGTTTCTGTGAATTGTCAGCACTCCTTCCTATTACCACTCTAGGAAGCTAAATAAATTGGTAGAAATTTGCCCAATAATTTAAATATGACTTTTATCAGAAATTTCTAACCCTACAAAAGGCTATACTATGCTGGGAATTCTACATATTTCTATTTACTTCTTGCCCAAGAGCTATCATTTCTACGATTCAACTACTAAAACCTCAGCAGACTTTACCTAGTTGAGTGAGGAACTGGAGCTAGAACCTTTCAGCTGTGTTCATAAGCTAAATTTTGGTTTGGGCCTGTTTTTCTGGTCTACTTTGAGGGTGGGAGGGGGGAGCCAATTTCTATAAAGATTGATAAAGTCTTTAAGCTAAAAATCTATTTTAAATAATGAAGAATTAATTATATGTATCTCCCGTGTAGCTTGCTAGGGATGAGACATAATGGAAAAGATGTACTATTTTGAAGTGCAGGCGACTGACTCATGATAGGGGACACTCAGACTCCATTCACTAATGAGCTCACAATCATAATGATTCTCTGTAGCCTACTATCTGAAACAACATTAAAGACTACAATTTTTTTAATACTCTAGAAAAATACTGCCTTACAAGATAAATACCCTTTCATTAAAACTGACAGCTCTTAATGCCAGACTGGAACTCTATACCATGTTGCTGCCATTCACTGTAATTTACCTCTTTTTTACTGTGTCTGTATTCAATAAAAAACATCAAACCAACATGAAGAGGGAAACTAAAAATCACATGCTCCAGACCATATAAATATAACTTAATTTATTACCTCTAAAACCTAAAAAAGTACCATTATAAAACCAAAATTAATTATCAATAAACACTGTAGCAAAATAGAGATCTTGGTAAACTTATTAATAAGCATTTCAATATTTAGATAAATTGATATATACCCCCTTCCGGTCCGTCCTCCCCCAAAAGAAGTTACAATATTAATGCCCTTGATCCTTATGTAAGAACGTGAGAAGAAAATACAGCAGGAAACTAGACTACCCCAGTAAAATGGTTTGCACACATAACTATAATGGAAAAGCTCATTTTATGAGTGGTAAATACCTGCAAGTCCTCTTTCACATCCGCAAGCAAGACAACCTAAACAAATTGTTCTGCCAACATTTCTAGGAAAAAAGTTGTCTGCGGGCCTGAAGGCATTTTTTTCAGATAACATCAAGAAGGCAAGCAATGCAAAGTAATGATGCTTGCAAATCACACGCTGACAGTGTTTATTATAAAACTTGATAAAGCATTTAGTGATACAATTTATACATGCTACCCAGGAGCAAGAGAGCTATTTTCCAAACAACAGCATGCCTCTGACTTCTACAGTATATTCAGGTAAACAAATTGTTTGTAATACAAGACAGACATTGTACACTTCTACAAAGAGAGGATATAAAACAAGAATACATGATAGAAAGATACATATTAGTGAAAGCAACAGTAAAAATCATCAATATCCAAAGAGAGATTCGTGCTCAAAAGACACTGAATACAATCTTTATCAGTACAATCAAGCCATTTGTCCATTATCTCTGAATCTTGGGTATTTTGCCCAAACTTTCACCACTTTTTCCAGAGCACTGTGCTTTGATACTGCCACCTCCCCTCCACTAACACCTGACTATTGGCCACTGATTTCTCAGTATTATTTAGGTTTTCATTACAAAGTCTGCCTCAGAATAAAATAGGGCTGAAAATGACACTCTGTTGCACAGAACAACTAAACCCAATAAGCAAGATGACATCTTTAAAGTTTTCAGTTTATGCCTCTTCACTTGCAATCGATTAGGTTATCCTGAGCTATTAGGAAATGGAGATTTGCCCACATCTGCCCAAACCTAATTTTCTAAATAATAACAAACTAAAAACCAGCAAAACCCAGAAAGAGTCACTCACTTCTGCCCCCCAACGGCATATACACAACTGACCCTAACAGTCTGTCTTGGGTTCAGCAGTAGCGGTCATTTTTCTCCTTCTTAGTAGCTGGTGCAGTGTTGTGGTTTTGACTTTCAGCCTGGGAACAGCACTGATAACACCGATGTTTTCAGTTGCTGCTCAGTAATGTTTACTCT
>JARCZZ010002690.1:19600-32335 GCA_030323915.1 Brotogeris chrysoptera | reverse complement strand
TCAGATAATGGTGATCACTGGGGCATCCAACTGTGCCAAAGGTGAAAAGTGCACCCTGAGGAAGACTGCTTACTTCACCTTGAAGACCCCCTGCCCACATGAGGAAGACTGCTTACTCCATCTTGAAGACCCCTGCCCACATGAGGAAGACCTCTTACTTCATCTTGAAGACCCCTGCCCACGACCATCGGAGGGCAGTGCGCAAGCTCCAAAAGGGAGGAAATTTCTGATAATGAGTACCTAAACTAATTGTAATATCCCCACCGCTCTCTCGGGAACCTGATGAATGTGCATGTGTGTGTGTAATAAACATCTGCTTGCTTAACCCCTCGGTGTGCAAGTTCGGAGGAGCGATCCCCCTTGCGTGTAATAAACATACCTGCTTTATAACTCTCCTTGAGTTGTAGAGTCTGTTTCTGTGCTTCAATTGAGGGTCAAACCCTGAATCCATGTACACCTGCTCAAGGTCAGCACGCATCCCAGGCTTCCGGAGGCCTGTCACCAGTGCGGCTGCCGCTTTTTTGTCTCACCAGCTGTAACCTTGGACACAGTTCTTCCCTTGCCGGTGAACAACAATCAGACCCTCCTCCACTGAATAGTTCTGTGAGCCACAAGAAGTCATGGTTTCCTCTGTGGGTTGGTTGTTTCTTTGCTTTTTGTTGGTTGGTTGATGATCAGATTTATTGAAGAATCTAGACGGAAGCTTTTCTCTGTGAGTGGGACATAACAAATCTTTTCGTCAGGGGATTTTCTGGTGTCTAATGCATATACTTTCATACTGCAGCTTTCCTCCTCAGAAGGGCACAGAAAAGATTCCCCTCCTTCGTTCCTCTACCAAACTCCAAGAAACACGTATTTTGAACGTCTAAACTTCACCGGGACCCTCTCCCCTATTCTCGCGTCGGTAGTTCTGTCCGCCAGCGTTCCTGCCTGAGTGAAGGGGTTTTGTTCCAGCCCTTTCGGCCCGCTCGGGCAGGCAGCGCTGTCGCCCGCAGAGCGGCAAGCCCACGAGCAGGTCGCCGATGGCAGCGTGCCGGCTGTACCATCCAAAACCGGGCCCAGGTGGCCACGAGCGGCCCCTTCCTCGCCACACGAGCGGCTGCGCAGGGGGCCGGTTGCTGGGCGACGCGCGGCCCCTCCCCGCAGCGGGGCTGGGCCATGAGGTAATGGCCGCCGGGGGCGGGGGGAGCGTTGCGCTCGCCGGGGTGCTCGCCAAGCGGCGCTCCCCTTCCTGCTGCCCCGCCGGCGGCGGGCGGTGTCGGTGGCCCTCCTGTGTGTCCTCCTCGCCCCGCCTCGCCTCTAGAGCGGGCCCCGGCGACCGGCCCGGCCCAGCCGAGCGGAGCAGCGCCGGCCGTCGCACGTGTTTCGCCGCCCGGCAGGAGGGGTTGGCGGCGGTCCCCGGGCGCTGTTTGGGAGCGGGGAGCTGAAGAGCCGGGGAGGCCGTGGGGAGGGCACATGAGGCGCTGGCAGGAGGAGAGGGAAGCAGCAGCCATCCGGCCACCGCAGCCCCTGCGCTCTGCCCGCTCGGCGCGGGCCGAGGGAGAGCCGTGAGGGAGCCACCAGCCCGGAGGTGGCCGCCGCCGGCAGCGAAGCTCCCCCGGCTCGCCGGGGCGCCGCCACCCCCCGTGCCCCGTTGGCGGCGGCCGTGACTGGGGAGCCCGGAGCGAGGTGAGTGTGTCCGGTTGGAGGGCTTCGGCAGCTGCCCGGGAGGGGGAGACGGGCGCTGGGCCCCAGCGGGTCTGAGTCCGCTCCCTTTGGCCGCTTGCCCTCAGGTGAGGGAACGCTTGCGAGCGGAGGGGGTCTGGCGGCGGGGCCGCGGCGTTGCGGTGGCGAGGCATGCGAAACGGGGCGCTGAGCAAGGTGCAGCGGCTGCTTCTCGGGCCCCCGCAGCCCTACGGCAGTGGAGCGACCTTCACAGCCGCGGCCCGCCCCGCATCTCTGCCGCCCGCGGTCCTTTGTCCCTTCCGCCCCCTTTAAGGAGAGAGGCGGTCGTGTGTAACTGTTCACCGAAGGTCAAGAACCGCTTGCAAAATTTGGCCTGTGAATTATTTACGGGTAAATTGCTGCTGTTGTCAGTTAGAGGTAGATTTCATAGCCATTGAGAAGGGACGTACAAACCCTGACTTGGCTTCTTCAATGTTGGGGATTGTGGATAGCTTTTGGTAGTGTATCTCTATTTAAAATGGCTAAAATGTTTCATTATGCTTTTTAGCAAGGTCGAGATCTTGGCATCTGCTTTGGTTTGCATCTGACAGTTTCAGGCTTCATGTTTAGATGAGATTATTTTCAGGTAAAATTAGGGAGGAGGAGGAGGAAGTGTCCCAAAAATGGGAGATCTCTTAAAAGGCTGGGAGCCCAAGATTCTTGTCTCCCACAGCCTGAGCAAGGGAGAACGTCTCCTGTGTGGACGCTTTTCTCTGTCTTGCAGTCTCTAACCTCATTTGAACCTTTTAGTCCATGGAGATTAAATCGTGGGTGAATGGTTTTTGCAATCAGGATAGCAGCAACTGAAAAATGAGCAAAACCCAACCAACCAAACAGCCCTTACGATGACCAGTTTGCCATTTGTGCATGTTTTACTGCTGTAAAACTACTGCTGCACCGTGACTGTTCCAGCCCAGAAACCGTATTCGCAGAGCTCTGCCTTCTCTGAGGCTTGAATTGAGCCAGAACAACTTGCGATGACAACAGATAAGAAAATCATTTTAGAAATACATAAGAAAATTGTATTAAGACATGATTCTACCTGTTGTTTGCCTGTTTTTCAATGAGCATCATTAGAAGGGAGGAAAACCAGAAGGGTAAAAATCTGAATGGAAGGCAGGAGTTTTCAGCGTTTAATGTGAGCTGGTGAGTGAAGTGCAGATCAGCTGGCTGTATGTGTGCGGAGAATTTAAATGTCTCTTGAAGTTAAACAAAAGTTTCTGTCAGTTGCATGAATGAACTCCCACTTGCTAGTGCGTTTAACTGCACGGTGGGTGACAGTGGTAGAAATAACCACCGTCTCTGGATGTAGTGCAGAAAAACCCTCTAACAAAAATACTTACTTCATAATTGAGCTTAGTGCCTGTTGTAGAGAGCTGGGTACTCTCTCCACACCAGTATGCTGAGAACGAAGCAGTATGAAGCATCAATGTCATTAGGCACATAAGTTTACATGCGTAGTGTTCCATGTTTGATACGTGTGTTTGTGTAAAATCTCAGTGAAACACGGAGTTATTGCTGCAGCCTCTGAGCATCTGACTGGTTCAATCCAGAGTCCTGGCTAATGGAGCAGCACCAGCATGTGATCTGCAAGTTTTGCCATGTATATTAATGGATGTTAACTTGGCGCTCTGTCAGTCTGTGGAATGCAGTTGGAAGTTGGGGGGAATAAGTGAACTTGCATGTAGCAGAGAGCAAGATCAGATTGAAAAGATTTGCCTGGAACTGTTTGGAACTTGGGCTGTTCCTCTCTGCTGCAGCTCACACCTGAGCAACTTGCTGCTTCGCATGTTCTGCCTCCTGTAACATTACCAGCTGCTTTTGTAGAATTAATTTAATCTTTCCATGTCCTCTGAGGGTTTTCTTTGGAGTTTTGAAATATTCTAGTCAGTGTATTTCAGGGTAAAAGAACAAGATGAATATTATAGACACCAGTGCAGGTTAAATAGTTTTGTTTTAAATGTGCTCTTGATCACTGCTTTCTTACTGTTTGGCAGTGTATAATGCCAAAAAGGAAAGATGCTGAAACTTCCCACTGTATCTGCTATGACAGACTGCAAGCTGAATGCAAGATTGCATTTTTTTTCTAATAGCTCAGGAGAAGGCATTCTCACAATCAGTGCTATTGAGGCAGCATCTGCAATATCGAAAGGCAAGAAGTTAAAAACAAACCTTTCACCCTTTTCTGAAAGCTGTATGTGTTTTTCTTCTTAACAATTTCCTATGCTACTTAATAATGCCCTTGGCAAGGGGGGAGATGATAAGGGAGAAGGCAGTGTATGGGGTCCATTTGCTTGAAATCTGTTTCCTTCCAAAGTCTTTCAGATAATCTGTGATTTCCAGAGTGGGGGTGGTTTAGTGCTCCTGCAAGTAGTAGCATTTATGGCACATAGTTTACTTTGTGTTGTCTGGATCTTGTACGTTGTGGGTGGTGCTCAAGTCAAGGTCGGTGGAGTTCGCAGAAGATGGTGTGGTTTCTGTTGAAAACTCTGAAACAGATCCTTTTCCCTCTGCCCAGTGATGACTGCTGTTTGCAGAAACAGGCACCTCCTCCCATAGCCTCCAGTATTAGGCTGGGTGCTTTATCAGTGGAACTTTTTGACTACGCTATTTTAGCTCTCACAAAACTCGCTTGATTTAACATTCTGCTTATTCCCAATACTTACATGTTAATGCAGACAGACCAGTATGATATGAGAAGTCCTGACAACTGTGGAATACGGAATTAGGAACTGTGGTTTAGCCTGTTGGTCAAAGAACTATTGTGGGTAGGTAGGCTGTTAGAAAGGGGTTTGTTTTTGTTTTGAGCTAATCCTTTTTGCTGGATCTGAGTGGCAGTTCTGTCTCTGTAGGAAGCTTAGTGATGCCACCAAGATCAAGATTAAAGAAAAAATGCACTTAAATTGTGTGTAAAATGACCAAAGGCATACTGGCATTTTTCTCTGTGGTGGTTGTATTGTTCCTTGTTTCTGCTGTGAATGGGATTGTCACTCATGTGTTGCATAAAGGCTGTTAAAAGGAATGGATTCCAGTAGTGGATGCACACAGAGTGGCTTTCAGGGTCATCATAAAAACACAGTGTAGGAGAAACACTTTCTACTCACTAAATGACAGCTATTGCCTACCAGTTGTAGGTAGCTCACTTCATGTAGAAAGCTTTGTAATGCTCGAACTGTACAATTGGTTTGTGATTTACAATGCCTGTGCTGTGAAAGGTGTGTTTGAGTCGTTAAAACTTTGTGAGCAACGCCATTGCCTGGTTGGAATGCTGCGATTATATGGGGGGGCTCAATTCTGTGGACTTGCTTGTGGGATCAGTGCTATGGAAGAGAGAAAATTCTGGAGAATTAACTCCCTGTTAACGTGAGCTTTCCATGATACCGGTTGGGGTCTGATTCAAAGCCTTCCTGCTTGCTCTGTGGTTTGACCGAGATAGCTGTGTGAATTTGAGTGCTCTTATTTTACTTTGTAGTGAATAATGGGATGTGTCCTAAATAAATTTCAGGAGTTCACTTCTAATACTCTTTGTTTAAAACTGTCCTTTATTTGAACTTTGATCCATCAATATTTCTGTCTTTATTGGAGCCTATTGATTAGAGTGCAAAAAGTTACGCTGTAAAGTCATCCTGCTTATGGTTGTCCAGCTAAGAGGCTTATTGATGGCACACACAGATTAGCTCTGAGATAATTCTTAGATTCAATTATGTTGGCAGCTTTGCTTTAGTTAAAGCAGTTAATGACCGCACTGGAGTCGATTCTTTGTGTTACGTTATAGCTTTTCTGGACGGGATTCTCACCTTGAAGTCCATTAGATGCTGTAAACCCAAATGATGTCGCTGCTCTTTAACTGTCCTGTTTCCTTTTGTGCATGTTTTGGCTGTCTTTTTTTAGTTTGCTGATGGATTGATATGTGTTAGAGCCCTTTTGGTTTTGCTTGTGTCTATAGCAGAAGTTCAGAACAGTGTAGCAGCCAGAGTAATAGAAAAAAAGGAAGGAAATAGGAGTTTGGTCTGAAAGGTCTGCAGAGCTTCTTTGTTGATTTGTTTTGACATCAGACCAGGATGTTGCCCAGCAAAGCAAATTTTCCCTTGGCTGTGGATTCCCTCTTCTATCCCCTTCCGTATTACGACGCTGGGAAACAGCTCCATGACTTAGCTGAGAACTGGTTTTAAGGTTAATTTTCAATCAGATTGTCTGTCCTCTGGGCAAAGGAAGCAAAAGTGGCTGAGGCTTTGTGTCAGGAGGGAAAGTCTTCGCTGAGCATAAGCTGATTTTGAAACTGCTGCCCTCTAAGCTCTGACATAACCAACACCAGTTGTGTGTTGGTAGGTGAGATGCTAGTACTGAGGCTGACAGTAACCTGCTACATATTTGAATGCTTATGGAATATTCTTGACTCCCAGCACCTGTATGAACAGAAGAGAGAAATACCAAGTAATTGATGTTCTTAGGCCACGCACAGATGTTATCATTTATGATACAGAATGGGAATATACTTAAGAATAAATGAGAATATTTTACCTAGCCGGTCTGCATTTCTGAGTGTTCTTTCCTGAGCAAGATGCCCGCAAATTATAAGTTGTGAATAATGCAGTCCTCAAAACTTAATGTGTAGACCAGTATGATTTTAGATTTATAAAGTAATATGAACTAAGCTTAGGGGCGGGGAAAACCCCAAACCCAACCTGTTTTCCTTCTGCCTTCTTCATTGATTTGGGTCTTTTTGGCAGACTCCTTTGGAAAAGCTTTCCCTTTCTAAAACTCTTACAAAATCAGCAGAGCTTTCTTTCCCTTAGGTTTTGTAACATCAGCAGGTAGATGTTTTTCTTCACAGGCTGTAAGCCCAGAAAGAACAACGAGGCGATCTAGTTATGTGGTGAGCTTATGGCTCCATCACGGACCGTTTTGATCGGAGTTTAGACTTCTGTATGTGTTTTTAATCAGACAGGACAAAAATGATCCAGGCATTTTTCATTAAATGTTGGTTTTCTTATATGATGTGTTCTGAAGGGCTTGGAAAGTAGAAGCGAAAGGTTTTATTTAGGCAGTCCCTTTTTTTCCCCCCCCCTACTGGTTTTAATTTATGAATCTCTTGTAACTTTGCAGGAGGTCTGCGAGTACCTTTTAAGTCTTGATGTGTAGTAAAGCATGTAAAAGTTATTTCCTCAGCTTGTTTTTGCAGACCCTGAAAGGGAATTGGTGAACGCGAGGATGAAAATGGCTGGCATGGAGGGAAAGAGCATGGAAGAGAAATACAAAGTGAATAAGAGTTTGTATTTCTGGGATTTAGAAAGCAGTGTGTTGTAATAGAACAAAGTTGACTTCATGGTCCTGTGTAAAGATAGGAGATCTGTGGAAAATGTGCCCCACTGTGTTTGGTGGATCGCAGCATGATTGAGGTTGGAAGGAATCTCTGGTCGTTATCTGGTCCAGCCCTCTTGCTCAGAGCGGGCCACGCAGGACTGGTTGCCCAGCTCCATGTCCAGATGGCTTTTGGGCATCTCCAAGGATGGAGCCTGCAGCACTTCCGTGGGCAACCTGCGCCAGTGCTTGGTCACCCTTGCAGTGGAAAAGTTTCCTGATGTTCAGAAGAAACCTCCTGTGTTTCTGTTAGTGCCTGTCACCTCTGGTCTTGGCATCACTGGAGTGAGTCTGGCTCCATCCTCTGTACACTGTCCCTTCAGGTATCTGTGCACATTGATGAGATCCCCCGAGCCCTTCCTTCTCCTGGCCGAACAGTCCCAGCTCTCTCAACCTCTCCTTATGGGAGAAATGCTCTGGTCTCACTTCAGCGTGTTAGTGGTCCATTGCTGTGCTCTCTCCAGTATGTCCATGTCTCTCTCATCCTGGAGAACCAATAAATGAACCTGGTACCCCACGTATGGCCTCATCAGTGCTGAGCAGAGGGGAAGGATCACCTCTCTCATCTAGTGTACCTCTTGTCTTACAGCTGTAGAAGGAAAAACCTAAGAGCTCTGCCCCCCCCCGCTCTGCTATGTAGTAATACCAGTGCTTCAAACAAAACATGGAAAAACTGCTTGTCATTGGTTTTCAGTGAAGTTTAAAATAATACTGAGTTGGCTTGTCCTGTCTTTTAATAGAAACCAGAGGTTAGGAAAATGTTCATACCAGGAAACATTTATAGGCTAGAGGGGAAGAATGAAAACTGGGGCTATATTGAAAGAGTTGTGTGCACCTCTTTGAGGAGGTTAGTTGATCACTGAAAACTGGAACCAGTCAGTGCACTTCTGTATTGTGTGTTCACATAAATTCTCCTTTCTAAAGGCAGATGCTGGTAATGTCATGTTGGACTTCAATTTCGTGCAAGACTCTGCATGAATTACAGTCTGAGAGCACCCAAAATTTGGTGTCCTAGAGGATACTGGAGTGCAGTTTTGTTTAAGGAGAGGGTTACTTAAACAACATCGGTGTCTGCTGCTTGTAGGAGACTGTTAACACTTACTGTCTTCTTTAAAATGTGCCTAAGTGGAGCTTGTGTAACTGACAACATTGCCTGTCCCTAAAGCCTGGTTTCACCATCAGGTACTGCACACTTGCACGCTTTGCAAGAGGCTCCATCCACTCCTGTGCAGTAAGCAGAAACCTGGCAGTTCAGATCCATGGAAGTCTGTTGTACTGTAAAAGGAGCAGAACTGTGACTCTGGAGCAGCGTCAAAGCCCTTAGACTGTCCTTTCAACCTGTCTTGGGTGGAATTTTCTTTCTCTGCAGCTGTGACTGATCATCCTCGCTGTATTTCTGAGGAGGTATGCGCTGTTGATGTAAAGTGATGAGGAGGAAATCAATCTTTCTGGCAATATGGTTTCTTATTATAAACTTTCAGCCGTAGTTACAAATTGTAGTGCCTTCAGAAAGGAATGGTAGGCTTCTCTTTTGTTGTGGTAATGCTACTGTGATGATCGCTTCTGGGAATTTATGGGGGGGAGAAGGCAATATCAGTGTTTACCGAAACCATCACCTTCTCAGAGGCTTTGGAATTCTGCAGGCCTGTGGGTGTGAAGGTCATTGCAAGATCAGTGCTTTATGGCCATGTTTTCTCAGGGTTATGTCATCTTGTCCAGGGTAGATAAGCATGTTGTGGTTTGACCTGCTGGCATGTGTGACCTGAGCACCACAAATTTCAAATACAAAGCAATCTTGAACTGAAAGTGCCGCTTCTGATGATCTGAGATGCTTATAACCTTGGATTATTCTTGTATTTGTTCCCTGGAGTTTTACTCCTTAATGGCTTTTTTCAAAAAGTCTTGTTTTGCAAGGCATCCAGTGCCTTAGAATGAAAAGACTGAGAAACATTAGATACTGCACTTACCTGGCAGAATACAATCTGGTCCCAAAGTCCAAAGTGTTCTCGGCTATTGTGCTGTTGGATGTATGTTATGCTATCATTTTTTCTGAGGAGAGCACTGATTTTTCCATGACATTCGCTTGTACTGCCTTTATTTACTGCATGAGATGTAATTTAGGAGCTGTTGTAGCTCAGGCACATGCAACTTCCTTAAATACTTTGCCTTTTTGCATTGAAAAAGCTACAGACCAGTCAAGGTACACTTCATAGAATCACAGAATCAACCAGGTTGGAAAAGACCTTTAAGATCATCCAGTCCAACTGTTCCCCAGCACTGCCAAGGCCACCACTAACCCATGGCACTAAGGGCCTCATCTACATGGTTTGTGAACACTTCCAGGGATGGTGACTCCACCACTGCCGCCTGTTCCAAGCGCATCCAGGACACAGCAGCATCTCACTTTACTCACTGAATGACTGTTCTAGGTTAGTCAGAGTCTCGGAGCTTCTTGAGCCTGACTTACTGACCTCCCTGCTCCAAGGGTAAACACTGCACCAATCTTGTAGCTTTGAGGGGTTACCTGCTCTTTGTTGGTATAAAGGAAGAAAACTGAAGGATTTGTTATTCATGTCCCCCTCTACTGTTATGCTGCATAGGAGCTAAGAGAGGGGGGAAATAATTTTTCACTTTAAATGTCTGGGTAGGAATCTGTTTTGTTCATGGGGACAAAAGGAAAGAGGGAGAGATATAGTTCAAGTGCTCATGCACTGCTTCTGGTATGGGGTGCAGTCGCCCCGCTCTGACTGCCTGAAAAGTACTTAATGCCACCTCTCTGTTCTCTGCTGTCCTGCCTCCCCCATCCTCTTGGTTTAGCATTTCAACCAGGTTGCGTTCCTGATCACGATGACATGGAGTGGTACAAGCACCAGTGTCTCCGTGAGGAAAAAGGAGGGATGGGAATATATGGCTTCAGGGTAAGCTTGTGGTGGGGTGAGGTGGGATGATGCTTTCGGGACAGCCTACGCTAGTTAGTGTTAGCTAGAGCTGTCTGGGCAAGAGTGTGCCTGAAAGCTGTGCTTTTGCAGCCACATTAGCCTGGTCTCACAGTTTGAATCCTCTGGTGGGAAGAGTCCTGCCTTGTCACCAGCTCTGTGTTGTACTGCTTTGTCTACGCATCTTTCATGCTGACTCTTGCCCAATGTGGAAATAAGCCGCAGAGGCAAATTGGAAAAACGTGTTTGGAAAGTTGGATTTATTTGATTGGGTTTGGATTTTTTTGCCAGTTTTGCGTTTCTCCAGGAGTTAGATGACTGCTGGGGATGGCACAAAGGCAGGAGTGCACAGGCAAGGTCTGTTAGTGTTTAGTTTGCTTTAGGTGTGTAACGCCACTTCCCGTATTTAACGCGTGCATTAAGCGATACAGCTCTCTTTAAAAATGAATTCATTTTCTAGTTGTGTGGTGGTTTGTTTGTTTCTTTGTGTGTTAATAAAGCAGCAGACATCATTTTAGTAACCTGGGTTAGCAGAATTGTATGGGGAAGGTGGAATACCCTGTCCTGTTCCTGTTATCCGAGAGATGGTAAATTAGCACTGATTACCTTGTCAAGAAGGCTGAGAGGAAATTCCTAAATGCACCTAGCAGCAAGCCTATTGTTTTGATCCTGTGACCAGCGGGGATAACTTGAAGATAAAGACATGATATAATAGTATCCTACTGAGGTAGGAGAAATGACTAAGGGGAAATAGGAGGGGCTGCAGTCAGGAAAATAATCAGGTTATAACAGGAGTTGTTAGAGCAGATGTAGCACTGTGTTCTGTTTTCATCGTTCCTCAGACCTTTCTCTGGTACAGATTAGATAAACAGTTGTTATAGTGTGGGCATTAAAGATCTATTTAATTATTTGTTTAGTGAACTCAGACCGGCTATAGAATACTTCCTTCGAACTCCAGAAGTTGGGAAGGCATAAAATTCCAGTGCTTCAGCCTGCTCTGGCTCTGGTGTGAATCATACAACTGGTAATTAATCTCCTGAACGGAAATTGGTGGTTCCTGTGCGCCCTGATTTCTGCCTGGAAACTGTTGGTTTGCGATTAAAAACTTAAGATACAGCTGTGTGCCAGCTTGGAATTGAGTCTGTGTGAAGCTAAAGAATAGCCTCTGGGAGGGACTGTTTTGCACACTGCATTGCTCAGTGGTATTGTCAGTTACAGCACTGGAGAAGTAGAAGGATTTTGAACTCTTGGGATCTCAGAATATTAAGGCATTGGATGTTCTTAAAGGCCACTGAAGGCATTTGCAAGCATTTATGAATTGTGACATTTTGGCCAATCTTCTCTACTTTTTCTCCTCGCTTTCGTTTGTTTTTTTATTGAGTAACCGTACTGTTTCTCTGCATTTGGTTTGTGTGTCAGCTGGTCCAGATTTTCCTTTATCTCCTCAGTAAGTGAAGGTCTGATTTAAGATTCAGCTTGTAAAAATAAAGAAATGAAATCATTATTTTATATTTTTTTTCTAAATATCTTTCCATAAAAGATACCAAGAAGTTGTCTAGAAAAACTTATGCAGTATGCCAGATACATAGGTACGTCTATTTGTGTGTATATATATGAAACATACCCCACATATATGCTATATATATTTTATATATATATAAAAGAAACCTCAGAGATGGCTGTGGTGATGGCTGATGGCTTTTATAGTATATATAGTATACTCCATATATATGCCACAAGCATACATACATACATAAATATACTCATATGTATGTATGGCTTTTTTTTATATATAAAAATAAATGTGTTTTATATATATATAAAAAATAAACCTCAGAGATGGATGTGGTAATGGCTGATGGCTTTTGTTGTGCATGTGTGTGTGTATATATATATATATATAAAAATATGCCCTATGTATAAATATATGCCAGATACATAGAAGATAAACCCCAGAGCTGTCTGTGGTGGCCAAAAGAAGTTCTCTTGCCTTACTGTATTCCATGTCTAACAAAAACTTCATAAAGTGCCTGCTAAAACTGATGTGAAAAGAAAAACAAGTGAACTCGCCAACCTCTTGGAGACTGGATTTTAATAGGAGTTGGAAATTTGGAGTTCTAGATATAAATGTATGTCAATTACGAGAAGCAGAATGTGGCCCCGTAGCTTTAGGAATGGTTCCTTGAGTCAAGCGTGAATCATGAGGTTGTGGATTGCTGATTTTAAAGGGTTGGTTGGGTTTTTTGTCTGGAGGTTTGTCTTTGGTCTTTTGGGAAATAATTGCAGGAGCCAGCAAAATGAGTCTGGATTCAGCATAGTTTACCTTTTACACTCCAGAGCAGCAAAACCAGGCTTGAATCACAGTGGTTGAACAGGTTGTCACTTGATGCTTTTTGTGTGAAGGTCGCCCTTAGTTAGCATGCCTGAACTGAAGAAGGTGGAGAAGGAGAAATTAATATAGTGATAGATTGGGTGGGTGTGTTTTGGGGCAGAGGGAGTAGAATTTGGAAGGATCCATCCATTCCAAGACATGTTTGGTCCAAAAAGGCTAGTATTTTGTCTTGGGAGCCTATATTGACCTCTGGGCCCAAATTACTTCTGTTGGATACAGCGGTGCATCTGACTGAATAGAGTTAGTATATACAGTATATAGTTATATACAGAATATAGTTAGTATATACAGTACCTCATCTGTGGAGGTAGAAGAGTCTGGAATCCTTGACACCTCAAATAC
>JARCZZ010002690.1:5956-19500 GCA_030323915.1 Brotogeris chrysoptera | reverse complement strand
ATACAGAATATAGTTAGTATATACAGTACCTCATCTGTGGAGGTAGAAGAGTCTGGAATCCTTGACACCTCAAATACTTCTCTGAATTACAGTGTGCTGCAATGTATGGACTGTGTCAAAATGTTAGCAGCTGTTTCCACATTTGCAGTGCTGACAATATAACCTTCAGGTTAAGAGATCTCTGTTGATCTGATCTTTGCCCAATGTATGTTTGTTTTACTATTTAGGAAGCTCTTTTAAGTTGCGTACTTCTAAATGACCACAAAGCAAATTAAAGCATGAAACAACTCGGTCTTCTGCACTTGCAAAGGGCTCTTTTAATACTTAGGCACTTTCCACTTTCTCATTGTGCCCCGGGGTATCATACTTTGTGATAAAGTACGTGTGCAGCTTAAATAAGAAGGCATGAAGGAAACAAATGTATTTCCTGGCCACGCTGACACTGTCTTTGGCCCAGTTCCCATCTACATGTAGAAGGGTGGGTTTGCAAATAGGAGAGTTTGCTTGGGAGATGGTGCAAACAGGAGAGCAAAGTCTGTTAACCTGCCTCAGCTCAGTGCTGGTAAATGCAGCCGAGCGTAGTAGTGCTGTCTTGGGTGTTTTGTCCCCGTTTTGCCTCTTGACTATAGAACATGCCCAACTCAAAAATCAGTACAATAATACAGATGCGCCGTCCACTTCTGTTAACTCTTGCTTTGGTAGCTACTCAAGATGGGGATAGCAACTGGCGCAAGATTCAGACATAGCGAAATAGCTGTTTGTTTCATGGTATGTGCTTCTAGGGTTTGTTACCCTTTGAGCTAAGTTTAGCCAAGTGTCTTTCGCTGGAGCTTGTCACCTCTTTATAGAAAGTGCTCAGCTGGTGTGAATCAAACTGTAACTCCGAATGTTAAGGTAAGAAACTGTCTCATTACCCAAGCTTAATTGTGGTTTGGAAGGCCTCTAGGCTACTCTATAACCACATATGTCCATGATCTGATGTTGTTTATGAGCTTTGTGATCAGTTTATAGTGTTAAAACAGCTTCCGCAATCTTCTGTGGACTGTGTTGCAGCAGTACTGTCAGAGGCATATTTCCAGAAAGATGGGAATCAGGCCAAGCAGGAGTTATTGCAGGTTGTGGTAACTGTGTCTATCAATGACTGTTATACAATGTGTGCATTGTGTCTGTCTTTGTTGTCTGATGTACTCATTTGTCTTGCACCCCAGCCTGTAGTTCTCTGAATAGCAAAGTACAAGTTCTGTCAGGACAGCTTAATAAGGCACATGTTGAAACAGTCGGGAAGTGAAAACTCTTCTCTGAATGAATTCTAAAGCTCTGAGAGGAAGGACGTGGTTATGCAGATGGTCTAGAAAGCATGCAGGGTAAGATTCTTGGCCTTTTCCCCATTAATAGCTTAATTTTGTAAGTGAAGTAATGCTGACACTTGTATAATGGATGCAGGTACTGTATATTGAATGAAATAGTGCAACTGCAGTGCAGGTGGCAAGGGTCTGTCTCTCTGAAGCGTGGAAGTACTAACCCACATAGAAGCACTCCTTGTCTCTATGTGTTTTCTGTCGCTTGGGACTTGGAGCAGCATGCAGCACATGGCACCAGAAGGAAGGGGCGAAGGAGTTTGGGCCTGTAGCAAGTGAGGAAACAAGATCTGCAGGCAGCAGTAGTTGTGTGCCCACTCTGAGCCAGCAGTTGTGAGCTGAGTTACGGAGGAGAAATTCGTTAGTTCTGCAGATTGTTTTGCCTCTGAGGTTATCCTTGTTCTGTGAGCAGCCAGAGTTGAAGGGCATCAGTTTTGTAGTTACTGTCTGTGTTACCCAAGCAGCAGCACAGCAACAGACGACTTCTTTAATGTGTTTGGTGGCAAATGTATTTTAAGAAGCGGTGTAATTCATGGTTGATGCCAGCCCAGATCTTTGCCACAGTTCACACTTGTGACACAGCTGTTGCTGCCAATGCATTCGAGCTCCCCAGTTGCAGTTTAAAATGGGAAAGACATGGGTTTGCCTTACAGTCAGAAATCAGCAGCCTTCTGTAGGCAAGTGCATTGTACAGTTTCTGGTATTAAGAATTAATGATCGAACTGATGTTGTTCGAGGTTGTATCTGTTCTTTCTATAAATGCTGTTCTGCTGCAGGTTTCTGTTTCTTCTTTGACGGGGATTTTGCTGCTGTTTAGATTTTGGTTGAAAAGGTGGGACAGTTTGCTTTGTTTTGTAAAGCACGCTTTTTTTCACAGTGAAGGCAGAAACAAGAGCATGAGTGTAGTTCCACAGCCTAATTGTGAGACTCAAGGGGAAAAAATGCTACCTAAAATGTACGTTGATACTGTAGTTCTGAGGAGAAGTTACAGGTCAGATAGAGGGTTAGCAGATGCATAACTGTCACATGTCAGATACGGTAACTCTTGATGTGTAACTCTGTCACAGCCAGATTACTGTAACTGGGCTCATCCCCTCTATTGGCCTTTCTCAGACTTCAGTGCTTTCATATAAAACTAAAAAGTAACTTGCTCTGTATTTTCTTTCTTCCCTTTGTTGTTCAGTGATGTGGTGCAAATTAAGAAAGATTATCTGCTAAATGGCTCTATTTTAAAGCCGTCCAACATTGTTGGGCAGTGTGGGAATTCCCGAAGTGTTTCCTTCAATGCTTTTGGGGTTTTGTCCCTTCTCTCCCTCTTGGGAAATGAGGATGAAAACATTCTTTGATGAGGATGTTGGTGTCGCGTACTGGCGTTTGAGAGGACTGACTGCATGGGTTGTGCTTGGAATGTGAAGCTGAGTATTCAGTCTCTTGTTACTGTAGCTGCTGCAGTTTGCTGAAGTAGCCCCCCTTCTGTGCTTTGCCACTGTCTGAGCTGGGCTGTGGAATGCTTGCCTCTTCCGTGTGCTAGAGAGGGTCAGTCACTGCATCAGGTCTGGCACTTTCAGGGTGCGCCTGAGTGTGTTATGGTAAATAATAAACTGAACTCATGCCTGTGGGCTGCTGGAAGCTACCTGTGGTTTTGTGTAGAGGAAAAAGAAGATAGAGGGTGGATTGAGTCTTGGTCACTTGCACCTCCCTTGCTCTCTCCCCTCCCTCCCCCCAAACATTGCTTTCTTTGCTCCCACCTTCACAGAGTCCATCGTACTGTTTTGCTAGCCACATCCTTTGAGCATGGAAGATAACAGACGATTCTCTAAAACGTGTGATAAATTCATGTTAATGCCCAGTGCTGACTCTGTGTGAGCTAAACCAGTTCCGTTTCCAGAGTTCCTTGCTTATCTGCCTTCCCTCCCCCCCCCCCTTTGAAATAAAGGTTTTCTCCTTTATAAACCAGCTTTTGAACATCTTTAAAAGCAAGCAGGTGAAAATGACCGTACGTAAACTAAATGGTTCGGAATGGAAGGTAGCCCATGAATTTAGTGGGGGGAGAAAACCAAACCAACGCCTCTGTAATACAGTTAAGTGCAGTTAAAGCATTTTCTGTTTCTAACCCTGGATCACCGAGACTTGCACTTATTTTTTTTTTGGAGTAGCTTGTTTTTATGGATAAGGCAGTGCTCTGCTAACCTGGAATTTAAGGAGCACGGGGAAATCCTATGGAAACAGTGACTGTTGAACTGCTTGAAATGTAAGCATTTCAGCTTGCCTTCTGCCTTGCTTCCTTAGTGAAAAGCAAATCGAGTCGAGAACGAATGGAGGGTGTCCAAGCTTGGAGTGTTCCTGCGCATTGCCTGGGTTGGGGGCCAGAGTCGGGAGCAGTCACATGAGCCTGTGCTGAGATCATTAGACTGGGGACACCAGCTGTGCTATTATTAGGGGGTTTAAAGTCTGTGGCAGATGTTCTTAGGCTCTCTTCCAGCCCCTGCATATGGTGCAGTGGAGTACATGGAAAAAGAAACGTCTGACTAATTATTTTTCCATGTATCGAACAGATTTTGCTTTTTTTATTGTGTTTCTTTTCTTCCATGCAACTGGACAAGATAGTTTTTGTTAACCTGCGTGTGTCAAAAACCAGTTGGGACTATTTGAAACAGAAGAATGAGAAGAGTGATGATGCGATGATAAATACAAGCGGTTTGCTTGGAAAGTAGGACTGGGGGGGGGCTAGCCGGGACTCAAGTGCATAGGTGCATGTGTTCTGCCATTCATGTATTGGTTTTCTGTTTTCTTTGGCACTGCTATTTAGAGAGGGCCCTTGTATTATTTTTTGTGTATGTATACAATGTAAAGCTGTTGCTGCAAAGATTTTGAATGTATTACACAAGATGGAAATGGTTGGACTTGATGATCTTAAAGGTCTTTTCCAACATAATTGACTCTGTGATTCTATGCGATGCACACGGAGCAAAGAGGTGTTAACAACAGTGATAAGAAGTATTTCTGTTCACAGATTCTCATTATGGTAGTACAGCATATAGCACAGAGAAAAACATGGCTTTTTCTTACTCTTTTCCTACTACAACAGAAAGAATGTGTGTCTTGTTTTGGAAGTCTTTTGCGTCCCCTCTGGAAGTCAGTTAACCAGTTTGAATATCCTCAAAATACAAATCACAAGCTGCTTGGTATTCAGTGGACTTCTGATATGTCCTGTGTTGTACAAGATGCAGAAGGGAGTTATCTACGGGGAAGATGCAGGGCTGACTAAATGGCAGATCAGAGGTACATGAGGAGCTGAAGAATGGGAACTATTTATAATAGGTAACAAATATGTCTATGTATTTCTTGTGTTATGGGTTTTTTAACCATGTAAGCCTGTTGTGACGAAGCAGAACAGCAAAAGTTCAGCAGTTCCCTGTGCGTCATCTTTTCCTTTCTGTCATTAGAATGTGTGGTGGTTTTTTGAGCTAAACCAGCTGAGATGCTGCATGAGTTGCGCTGTGTTAAGCACAAAGCGAAGAAAAGGCAACACTTGATAAGGTTTATTTTTGTATGTCCATCTCTCAACCTCCCAGCTCTCATTGGACAGATCTCTCGTACAGAGCTTTTTGGTATGATTAAAGAGAACAGTACCCAAGATAAATAGTCTAACATAGAGTTCTTGTTGGCGCTATCATACTTTCCCATCCATTTTCTCTATGTATGTTCCTTCCTGGATGTTACAGGTACAGACCATGCAGTCGATCAGAAAATCTGCATGCTCATTCTCTGCATTGCTTCTCACACTGGAAAAGCAATATTGGTAACCTCAAGGAGTATTTTTCTTGTGTTTAAGTCAATGAACTGGCATTCTATTTGAGTGCTAGGACCTACTTGTTGGTATTTCTGACAAAAGATACATGTCTAGATCTAGTGTGAATGTGACTGTCTTTTGATATGCCTGTCCCCAGACTGTTAACCTTTCTGCTTCATAGTAACAGTGTTGTTTTAAACCACTGGAGGCCCAGATAGTTCTTCTGACTGTTCCCACAATATGGTAGGAGTGGTACCTCCATTTACTGCAGTGCGGAGAGCTGTTGGATGTGACCCCAGAAGTCTTTGGTGGCTCATGAAGATGAGTGCTGTTCTACAACTTACACCTGAGAGAACTGCCATATGCTGCACTGAGAGTGAGCTGGCCTGTGCGCTGAAACCTGGGTGCTGGTTACTCAGGTTGATAGCAGTGAGAAATCAATTGCTGTTCGAATAAGATTGTGACACTCCACACAGTCACATAGCTCCTATGAGAAGAACATTGTTTTCTGTGTTACTGAGGTTACAGTGCAGGACTGTAAATATAAGAGGATTAGTCATAGCGTGTTGCATTAAGCCTGACTGCTTAATCAAAAGGGTGGTTTTTTTTTTCCTGAAGATTATTTTGTTGGCAAAACTGAGAAAATCGGGATCTTGATGATCTCCAAGGGATTGCTCTGAAGGCTCGGAGCATGCAGAGTACTGATGCATTAACGGAATTGGTCAGAACAGGGTTTTCCCAGGCCAGATATGAACTGTGCTGCCTGTGTGATTGCAGGAGACGGTGGTAAATGTGTTTATGCTGTTGTGCTTGGCTTCCTAGGTGGCAGTCCGTGTTTGAGTGGAATACAGTATTTATATAGCTCCTTAAAATACCAGCAGCCTTCTAACTGGAAAATAATTGCTTGGATTAGAGGGGCTCAGTCTTAAGCCCTGGTCAGCCCCTTATGAAGTTAAGCAACGCGTCCAATTCTGTGTGCATGAGGTGGGAGGAGAGGAGATGATTGGTTATCAACATGTTTCAGAGCTGCATTTTCACCTCCTGAGGATGTGTTAGAGGAAGGAGTTGTACTTGTTAAATCTGAACTTCAGCAGTCTCTGCAGCTCCAGTAATGCCATCGGTGATGCTGGTTCACATACTTCTTTTGGCAGAAAGCACTTTCATGCAGCGGGTTCAAGCTAAGCAGTTGCTGGTTGCGTTTTAATTTCTCTGTAGCTCTCGAATGCTTTACACATAGAGCTTCTCACATGGGTGTGTATCTTTGGGGGTAGATGGATCAAGCCGTGACAGATAAATCTCCTCTCACTGAATATACGTTCTAAATCTCTCCTTGGAGAATGTACAGGAGTCAATTTCACTCACTTAATCAATATATTGAACACAGTATGGGAAATAACACCTTAGGGGTATGTGTGTATTTGTTTTACGAGGATTCTTCTTGCTAATTGATAGGTTGACAGGTTAATGCACACTGCTATTCCTTGGGTGTATCAAACATGGGCTGTGATTTTGGTTTTTAAATCATTAATACTGTTTTTCTTATCCCCCCTCCCACAGGTTTGACATTTGTAGTTGCTGTCTTACAGAACCGAGTGTGTTACTGCTTTAGGTCAGTGGTAAAAGAGAAACTTACTTGTGTTCTAACTAAGTGAAGCTCTGAAGAAGCAGATCTCCTGCTCTTTCTTCCTCCTCCTAATTTAAAATTGGATCTGCTAGCCTAACAGGAAGGGGCTTACATTTCATGCTCATTTTCCAACTGCCAATCAGAGCATGTAGTCATGCTGAACAAAGCAGCAGCGTTCCTGGATCCTTTTAATGATGTATTCAGAACTCCAGTGCCTCCTGATTAAATGAGTACAGTGAATGTATTCACAACTAACAAGAGCATGCTCGTTAAACAGCAGTAAGTTAACTGTCCTATTCTCTTCTTGCAACCCAGTTCATAATTAAATGGTGCCATAGCTGAATACAGCACTGGGCTGTCAGATGGAGAGGTTTGATGCTCTTGTGTGGTTAGATGGGATTGTTGGAGTATGAGGCATTTAGCTTAGCTTGCCTCACTGATAGGGGTACTTTTCTTGGTAGGGACTTCGGTCTTTGAGTCCAAACCAGCCAAAAAGTTTAAACTGAAGCAGTTAGTTAGCCAAAACGTTAATTTAGAGTTTGTAGCTTTCAGTTTCATACTACTGCATTCTGCTGTTACTGTTCCATAAATCCCAAGTAGCGCAGCTGTGCTAGCTGGCATTTCCTAGACTGTAACTGAGGGCAGAGTTGCCCCCTTGGTTGACTTGACTGCTACACAAGTTCAGCCTGACAGTCCTGATGGTTTGGTGGTGCCATTTTTAGAAATGAAGAGATCAGTTTAGTGTGTTGGACTGGCAGATGCAAGCTGAAGAAAGGGCTGTGCTGCCTAGAGGCGTACAGGAGCTTGTCGGAATTGTCTTGGGTGGTGTTAAAATGCAAGTAGCATCTGAGTGTTCATGTAAGTTATCAACCCCAAAAGGATGCTTCGTTCTTTTTGTGGAGTCATGGGTGAAAGCGTAAATATTGAATAATTTATTGCTTTTAACCTGATGTCTATTCTGAAATGTTTTGGATTTAATAGTTGCAAGCATTATTTAATAACAGATTTGGAGGCAGAGGGAATTTGGGCCGGAGGGAGGGATAGCGCGTGTATGCTTCCTGCTTTGCTTCTGCCAGCCTGCCTGACACTGTTCTGGGGGCTTTTAGCATAATCAGGATGACACCAAGTGTTTAATACCAGCTGACAGCCTATACAGTTTGTGCTGTCTGTCTGTCTTTAAAGTGATCTCAGAAAAAAGCCGTACAGTCCTGGTACCTGTTCGCCGTCTGGAACAGCCAGCTCCCACATGGAGAGAGGCACGTGCACCGTGTGTCTGCTGCAGCTTGCTGCCTGTGCCTGCCTCTGGTCCCAGCCCCTGCGTTAGGCTATCAAACGTGCTGAATTCTCTAATAAATACTCATTAAAGTTTCTTTCTTTCCTCTTCTCCTTTTCAGCCATTTTCAGTCAGATACACTGAGTAAGCATCTTTGCTTGTGCTCTGCTTCTGTCCTTTCCCATTAATAGTGGATGGTAAGGTTCCTTCTAAATGTAAGCTTACTGCTTTGTTCGTGCTGGTATAACTTGTAAAACCTAAGCATGACTTGTTTCCTGTAGTTCAAAGCAAAAAGCCCCCTTGCACGCTCCAGAGTAAGGAAGAACTTGTTCTTTCCATCTTTGAAGAAGAAGATTGACCCACAGAGGTTGATTCAAACTTTAAACCACTTGTTTGCTTGAGGGCTCATGGTGACACACTGGCAGTTACTAGTGTTGTGAGTAGTGGGGGGGCTATTTGGGGAATAAACTGCTTTTGTTTTATTTCTGAGACTGAATTGCTTTTAACTTTTTTAATGCAAGGCCACAAATGTGCGTTAGGTGAGGAGGGAAGTGGGAACAGTTCCTGTGTACAATGCTCAATCCCATTTTACAAGGCTTTAAGTATTTCTAAATGAATTCTGAAATTTTCCTGTATTGTGGCTTATAGGTTTCTTATAGTAGCCAAATAACTTATTTCATACTCCTGATATTAAGGCTGTCTACTACTCTGCCTATTTGCTCAGCAGATAATCTGCAGTTTAGTAACCGTGCCCGAGTATCTGTGAAGCTGAGGCACGTTCCAAATGCTCTAGTTCTGAAGAATCATTTTTCCTGCCCACGTGCAGTGTTTTCAGAGAAGCTGCATGGGAAGGATTTTGGATTGAGCACATATTTGCTTGTGTGGATGTGAAAGGGGGGGGGGTAGGGGATATTCTTCCCTGGAAAAATGCTCCACAGTTTTCTCTGTAAACTTCCTTGGCCCATGAGTTTGGATCTTTACACCCACTGCGCCTAATAACAGTTACTACAAAGGATGAAGTTAGTAAAGCAACATTAGTTACTAGCACAGACAAGCTGCTACCTTCCTTCAGCCTCTCTTTAGCTTATTTTCGAAGACAGTGGCCTTTTCTTTCCTCACTACCAAGTTAAGATGGTAGTGAAAGTTAGATTACAAACTTACCAAATCAGATGGTGTAGAAACATTGAGTTGAAGTGCATTGCTGGTCAGGGAAATCAAGACATTTTGTGCTTTGCGTGTAGGCTTATTGTGAGGGTCAAGGGTTTTTTGGGGGGTTGGTTAGGTTTGGGGCTTGTTTTCCCCATAGGAAATGGGCTGTCAAAGAATTGATGTGCCAGAGAGAAGACCTCTTGAAATACCTCTGCAGTGCCACCATGAAGCAGACAGCGGTGAATGGATGATGTAGCTCGTACAGCACCGGACTGATCCTTCTGTAGTGGCGTAATGTGTTGTGGGTAGGTAGGTAGAAGACATCTGGTTAATCCCTTGAGGTTTTGGAGATTGTACAGTATCAGTAAGGTGACTCTTCATAAATATCTAAGCAATCTGATCTAGCTGCAGATGTCCCTGCGCCTTGCAGGGAGGTTGGACCAGATGAGCTTTGAAGGTCCCTTCCAACCCACTATATTCTATGATCCGTGTGTAAATAGCACCAAATAATTGTTTGCCTGTTGCTTGTAAAATAGCCGCAGGAGCTTTGTAAAATCTATTTTACACCTGGATGTGCAGACCTGTCAGTTGCTGTTCTCCCTTTTTGTCTTCCCATCCTCCAGCGGTTCATTGCACTTGTGCGAGAATCTGGTCTCAATGCATGTACTGCAAGCGTCTTGAGTAAAATTGGGGATTTCTGTGTGCTTTCTGGTTTTATAAACGTGTGCGTCGGATCGTTCAGGAGTGATTTACTCAGCTCCTGCTCCGCAGAGCGTCTTGATGGAAGCTGCCTTTCCCCTGTGAAACCCGGACGGAGGGCTGATGTTTCCTTTATTTAACACAAAATCAATTATTTGAATGCCTTGAAGGTCTGAGGCGTTCTCGTCTGGCAGTTCACATCCATAGTTGCATACAAAGCAATGACTCGTGTTTCAAAATAGGCTTTGCCAAATAATAAACCCAGCAAATCTATTCATGGTTTAGTAGTCAGTCAGCTGTAGAGTTAAATCTGAATTTATCTCGCTGGATATTTAACGCGGGCGCAGCCTGGCAAAGAATAAATCATCTTATTGTCAGTTATTCTTGGTTATGGTGTCAGCAAATCCTCCTGCTGCTGAGGATGTGTGGGCAAGGCAGACGGAAGATGGCAATTACATGGGCTCCTTGGGAAACCAAAAAGAAAAACGTTGGTTGAAATAATTCTTAGTCCTCAGAAAAGTAAATGTTGTAACAGAAGAATGAATGACAACAAACCCCAGCTTGTCACAAGGTATCTGCTGTGGTTTCAGGGGAGCATCTGTGGAAATCCCAGCCTGTACTCAAGGCGTATGAACAGGAAATCTGTCTCTTAGTTCTGCGTGTTGGCGGAAAGAGCCCTTTTCTCTGCCATTTCAGCCTCTAAAAGAATATTCAGTTCCCTTGTCTGACCGCTAAAGTGCTCTGTTTGCCTATTGCTGTGAGTGTTAGTTCTGGATTGTTTCTGAGTGCTGAAGCCAAAGCTCACGGCTGTGTTTCTTGCTTTATCTTTTTCTTTTATGCAGTCTGGGGGAAAATGGTGAAATGGGGTTTTTGTTTTGTTTTAATTATTATTCAGTATCTGCCTTTGAAAGTTCCATGGGACTGGAGATAAAATATCTCCCTAATAGTGGAACTAAGTGGTATGGGGATGGGAAGAGGCCTTCTTTGAAATAGGGCAGGTGCAAAACCTTCCTCAGTGAAAAGATCTATGTGAAGTATCTTCATTTGTTATTACTTCAAATCTTGTTACTTCACTGTCAGGCTCAGATTTAATTCCTGCTGTTGCAGGTGTTTGTGTTCAAGCTTAAGATGAAGTACGGAAGGGCCCGTGGGAATAGAATTACATTTGCAAATGCAGATTACCTCCTCAAATCCACTGTTCACCATCTGGTGAATTTCAGTCTTCTGTAGTCACAGCCTGATACTCGCAACAGCTCTCGCACTTTAATATGTTAAACCTGCGTGAGTCAGGACCGTTGTGAAACAGGAAGACAGTGGTGTGAAAAGGCACTGGGAGTTTCTGCAGCTACACTGATAAAGTAAATGGTGGTTTATGTGTCTTAAAGGCTGGATGTTATCCAGGCATATGGTTGTGCCCAGTCTTGAAGTGAAGAGCAGTTGATTGAATGCAAACCAGTCATGTGCGAAGGATTCATATAGTAAGAAGACAGTCCAAAATGAGGAGTCTTATTTTGATTGGAGTTGGGTTGTCAACATCCAAAAGCTTGATGTGGTAGGAAGCACCGTGAATAACCGCTGCTGTAGATGTGAGCCTTCTGAATAATTACAGCTGAGCTTTAAAACAATCTAGGTAGTTAGACATGGGAACTTTTAATAAGCAAGATCAGATGAGAAATGCTTAAAATAGCGTTATTCTTTATTTTGCCTGAAAAAGCATCTGGTTTTGAAGAGGTTTTGCAGGGAGAGAGTTGTATTTCACATCTACAAAGACTCAGAAGTTGGTCATTGGTACAGTCTTATCCTTGGAAGACAATGTTTATACATCCTTTGTGTTGACGCTAAGAGTTGGGTCAGTCTGCAAGGAGAACTGCTGCTGGGAGAAGAAGTGGCTGCAGTTGCCAACTTGTCCTGAATGGAGAGGACAGGAGGTTGTTCGAGAATTGTAGAACCATAGAACAGTTTGGGTTGGAAGGGACCTTCAAAGCTCATCCAGTCCAACCCCCTGCAATGAGCAGGGATATCTTCGACTAGACCAGGTTGCCCAGAACCACATCCAACCCGGCCTGGAATGTCTCCAGGGATGGTTCATCCACCACCTCTCTGGGCAACCTGTGCCAGTGCTTTACCACCCTCACTGTACACAACTTCTTCCTCCCATCCAGCCCGAATCTTCCTCCTTTAGTTTAAAACCGTTAGCCCTTGTCCTGTCAATGAACTGTTGTGGTCTGTCTTGGAAGGGGAATCGAGGAACTAATTGCTCAGTAGTTTCTTGAGGAATGATAAACTATTTCCGAGTTCTTACAACTTAGAAGTATATTTGAGGTTCCAGCCATGCACTGTGGAAAAATGACATTTTGAGGAGGGCAGAGGTTACAACTGGCTTCCCTTTGGAGGCTAATTTCCCCCAAATGGAGTTTTATTTGGGGGAGTACTCGTGCGATTGCCAGCTGAGCTCGCAGCTCTCTTCTCTCTTCAATGTTTCAAGACTTGCAGCAGAAAGCTTTAGTCTGTTGGAATGTGTGCAGCTTTAAACTACTGCTTTGTTTTGCTCTGTAGAAAAGTCTTACTGCTTTTGTGAAGACTCTGGGATCATTCTGTAGTGTTTTCATGATGGTATACACTTCTCTGCTTATGCTTCCTATGTCATGCTTACAATTAAAAGATGTGTTAACATCTGCTCTGTTCAGAGGATATTTGTGGCTAGTTGTCTATTCAGCTCTGTGCTCCCAACTAGGATTTTGAACATGGTTAAGAATGTGGGTGTAAAATGCACTCAGAAGACCAGGGTTTGAACGCAGCGCCCTGAAGGGAGGGGTGGTCTAACCCTTTTTGACTCAGTTTGGTAGTTTCTGTAACTTCTTTGCCAGGAGGGAGCGAGGAAACTTGTGCGTGAGCCAAAGTTAGCATTCAAGTGAAATCGGTTCTCGGCATCGACGCTGTTCCCGTGGGGGAAACACAAATAGAAGCGACGCTTACAGGGAGCCTGCAAGCCAAATGGTGATATTCTGGAGGGGGAATAGGAGACTGAGGAAAGGAAGACTTCTATGCAGATGATAAAGAGCAAAAAAAGAATTAAACACCAGGTAGAGCAGTGGCTGTTACAGAGCTGTAATCCCAGATACTGTTTGTCTCTCATAGAGCTTAGATTTGGATGTAGTATGTATGCAGAGCATGTGCAGAGGCATTGCTAGCCGTGTTGTAAATTAGCTCGGATAAAGGAAGGGAATACGGCAAATGCTGCTGTAGCACTTTTTTTTGGTTTCCCTTACTTTGCAGTTCAGTTGAATGCTGGTTTTCAGCTCTTGCACTGCAGAACACTGCCTGGCCTCTTTCCCACATAACGCTGAGCTGCTGTAGCGTTCTCCGAGGCAGGTTTTGTTCTGGTGCGTCAGGAGGAAGAACTTGGATCCGCATAGCAGGGCACCCACAGCATACTGTGCTTGAGTGGCTTCACTGTGGCTGTTTTCTCCTGCCTTGCCTCCAGATCTAAAGTTAGTCCCAGTAAACTGTCATGTTAAAACGCTGCCACCGTGGGATTTGTTTGAGAATAAACCATAAGGAACCCGAGCTTATGTTTTTAAGGTTACCGATGAAACTGCTTTGGGCTTCGGGCATCTTAAGTCATGATGTTATTGTTAAACAAGTGGT
>JARCZZ010002689.1:0-12170 GCA_030323915.1 Brotogeris chrysoptera | reverse complement strand
CAGTGGGCCCAGGGTCTTCATTCTCACAGTCCCTGCATCTGCCTTCCAAGACTTGGGTGGTGTGGTCAGAGCATTTGGCAGTGAAGACTGAGGGAAAGAAGTCATTAAGAACCTCAGCTTTCCCCATATCCATGGTAGCCAGTTCTCCTGATAGCTTCTGGAGGGGACTCACATTGTCCCTAGTCTGTGTCCCGAGGGAACTGTTAGGTGTAGTTGCTAAAGCATTATTGATCGTATTTCAGAAGTTGTGGCAATTCGGTGAAGTTTGTGCTGATGGAAAGGGGGAAGAATAACCCCCATTTCTGAAAAAAAAAAGGAAGACTTGGAGAACTACTGGCTAGTCAGTCTCACCTCAGTGCCTGACAAGATCATGGAGCAGATCCTCCTGGAAACTATACTAATGCACAGGGACAATAAGGAAATGATTGATGACAGCCAACACAGATTCATTAAGAGCAAACCATGCCTGAGAAATTTAATGGGCTCACACAGTGGGATGTAGGTGGATGAGGGAAAAACAACTGATGTCACCTAGCTGGACTTGTGCACAGCATTTGATACTGTCCTTCATGACATCCTTGCCTCTGAACTAGAGAGGCGTGGATTTGACACACGGACCACTCTGTGGATAAGGAATTGGCTAGATGGATGCACTCAGAGTTTTGGTCAATAGTTTGATGTCCAGGTGGAGATCAGTAATGAGTGGTTTCCCTCAGGGGTTGGTGTGGGGACTGATGTTGTTCAACATCTTTTTCAGTGTCATGGACAGTGGGATTGAGTGCACCTTCAGCAAGTTCGCCAATGGCACCAAGCTGTGTGGTGTAGCTGACATGCTTGGAGGGAAAGGACCTTGACAGTGTCAAGAGGTGGGCCAGTGCAAACCTCATGAAGTTCAACAAGGCCAAGTGCAAGGTCCTACACACGGGTCAGGGCAGTCGCAATCGCAAATACAGGCTGGTTGGAGAATGGACTGAGAGCAGCCCTGTGGAGAAGGACTTGGAAGTGGCAGTTGATGAAAAGCTC
Organism: Brotogeris chrysoptera; assembly: GCA_030323915.1. Classification (NCBI taxonomy): domain Eukaryota; kingdom Metazoa; phylum Chordata; class Aves; order Psittaciformes; family Psittacidae; genus Brotogeris; species Brotogeris chrysoptera. Next base: position 11,147 of record JARCZZ010002689.1, on the reverse strand, counting down.
AATATGATCTTTCAGTGTGTGCTTGTATCCCAGAAAGCCAACCGTATGCTGGGCTGCCTCAAAAGGAGTTAGGCCAGCAGGTCGAGGGAAGAGATTCTCTTCCTTTACTTCATCATACTGAAACAAAGATGAAAGGACAATAGGATTCTTCTTTGACTGCAAAGTAATTGCAGCATTAACACTATGAACCACACCAAAGCTAGACCAAGCTCTACCAACTCTAACAGCTCAGCAGGCAGCACAGTAACCTGGCGTGCCACATACCCATAATTAGAGCCTCCGCAGCTCCCACAGGTCCCAAGGTGTGCATGCTTTATGTGTGCTTCTCTGCGAGATGAGAGCATTTTAACCCACAACATACTTATGGTTCGTGTTCCTCAATAGCTCCCAATTTGAAACCCCTTCAGCAGCTCAGAATGAAGGGAGGCTCTGCTCATATCAAGGCCTGGCCAGCATTTGATTACCCCCACATGTGTTTTGTCCCCTTACAGATTTACTTTTGCCAGCCTCAAATCATCATTCCCCAAATCAGTGCTCTGCTGTGGCAGCAGAGATCAGATAAATGGTTTAATCTCGATCTGTTTGTTTTAAAAAACAGGCTGGGTACAATTACAGTGTAGTTGTGTTGGCTCTATGGAAAGAATGATGCCTGGCAGCAAGAGGTGAAGAGATGGGAGGGAGCCCAGGATATGTAAATAAACAGCTTTATCCATAAAGCTGCAGCTGGAGCAGGATACACAAGCACAGTCTGGATCCTGCTTTGCAATCCCTGTACTCAGCCCTGCCTAGCTCAGCATGGCAGATGAATAAAGCAAGGAATATTGAAGCTATTTCCCCTCTTCTGCAGGGATTGCAGGAGGCTGGCAGTCTGACTCTCTTCAAATAATCAAGTCAATCTTTTGTACAGGGATGCAAGGTTTCAAACTCTCTGGGATTTAGGAGTTTAAAATCCCACTAATTTATGTGTGTCCATGAAGCAGGGGAACACAAGCCTCAGAGGAGATATTTACCTTTCCCTTAGACTGCAAGGAGGATGGCAGAGATACTTCACAATGTAATCAGCTTCCCACTGCTAGGAGAAGGGCATGGAGGAACTGGTCCAAGATGCCCAAAGGTCATCAGAAAGGATAGTTTCAACATCCAGGCAAGCCAGCAAACTGTACTTCTAGACTCCACTTAAATATAGTCTAATATACTACAGCAGCTAGCACAGGAACTTCTCAAAGGCCCCATTTTCCTGCAGAAAGGCAGTGTTTCATTTAATCAGCTAGAGTGCCAGCAGCATTGCCCCCACTCCAAAACACTCTAAAGACAGTTTTTCTTTCCAATAAGCACAGCATATACTAGATCTACACAACTACCTCTAGCCAGCCTTCTCCCAGCCTGAATCTGGGTTTTGGTTTTCGAGGCTTCATTGCAGTATATCCCTGTTTCTGCCCCCATGTCTTCCTCAATGCACAGCTAAGGAAAAGCAAACACATGCCAATTGCCATGCTAGCCTTCTTCCAACACAGTATTTGTTGTGAGCCATATCTGGACTGCTGCAGGATGGCAAAGCAAATGCCAGACAGCTGCTACTCATACCATCCCAGAGGCATGGGGAAGGTTTCCAAGGGACCACAAAGACCTTACTAGGAACTGCCTGAACACCTTGACACAATTTTGCGGCGATACAGATGAAACCCCTTTAACATTGGACTGGCTGTTGTAAGCTTCAGGTTTGTGGCACTTTTCCTTATACCTTTCCTCCTGTTACTAAATCAAATTTCCAGGTCATGGTGGCAGCTTCTATTTAGATGCTTAAAAGGCTTTGAAGTTCTATTTTTTTAATCTAGCTCCAATTTGGGAGGATTTATCTCATCTGCTAAGGTTTAACAGCAAGGCAGCAAACCCTGCAGCCCTGAAGCTGGAGTTACTTTGATGTCTCACCTATAGTGCCAGTGGCTGTTTAGCAAGTAGCCAGTAACTAACTGCATTCATTTTCTCCAGCCTAGGAGAAATCCCAGCTTCACTTTACCATGGAAGCAGAGGTTTTAGGCATACCTTTTGTCTCGCTTTAGTTTCTGGTGTTTAGCACTGCAGAGCCACTTAGTGCTTCTGCCAACTGTCTTGTGTCCTCCAGCTGCAAACAAAAGGGGAGATAATTTAAAATGTTAGCACTTAATTTGCTACCAGTAATGGTGTTTTCACCACTGGAAGCCAGTGCCACAATGTGGCTTCAGTTTCTCTGCTCATGATAAATATGAACCACATGTACACTGGAAGGAATACCTGTGTGTGTTTTAGCAGAAAATGGTATCTCAGCCCTTTGTTATTCTCTTCATGCTTTCCCAGCACACTCATTACATGTTTCTCCAGTGTGCTCACTGAGTAATTACAGCTACACTACCAGGCTGCAATCCCTAGAAGTTTCAGCTCTAGGCAAAGAACTGCAGCTAGAGGCATGACAGGCAATCTGCACATCTGGCCCTGGAGAGAGTCTGTTCAGGAGAGGGGTAGGGGACAGAGAAAGCCATTACTGCTTCTGGCAGGCAGGCTGAAGGGAGCCTGGAAACTTGCCCCCAGGAAGAGTAGGCGAAAAAAGGAAGGCCTGGGAAGTGCCTGATGTCTTCAGTAAGGTCAGAGGAAAGTCATGTATAAAATATACACTTTTCAAGCCTTAAAGAGAGTTCCAACCCACCCATTCATCCTATTTAGGGGCAGAAAACCCCCATCTGCATTCTCTATGAGAAATCTGTTCATCAGACCTCTGCCTTCATAAGAGGAAAAGCTTTTATTTACTACTCAGTCAAAAATGGCACTAAGCCCAGAGTCATTAATTGCCTACTTGCTGGTCCATGCTTCCAAAGACAAAGCAGCCTTCTACCCAAAAGGGCCAAAATCCCAGACAGGGATAGCTCTGACTTATGCAACTATTTGCTGGATACGTGCTGTCTGTTCTCATAAAATCATCATAAACACATCCTCATGTCCCCTAGATGATTAAAGGGAAATGTAATCTTATATACGGCAAAGAGATCCTACAGCATACAGATACAGTACAAATTAGTGAAGTCACCACCACATTAACCTGCAAAGGCTTGTTATAATCAGAGAAATGGACAATTTAGATTTCCAGGAGGATGAACCTGCTTCCTTCTTCTGGTTAAATATCTCATATATTACATGCCTAAAGTTTGTTGTGAATCTCTCCTTTGGAGAGATACAATCCCTGACAGGAAGATACCACCATCTGAAATAAACAAAAACTCAAACTTGAAAACCTAAGGTTAAGTGGAGAGGGAGTCACAGAAAGGTAAAATGCCCTCTCCAAGATGTCCAAGAAACTGGTAACTGTGCCAAGTTATTGCCTGTCTTCTCTACTCCCTCATGCTGCCTTTCAGCATGAATCAGCCATCTGGCTTTCCCTTTGCTTGTGCTTTGCTATGCCAGAGTTCAACTCCACCACGTGTGCAGAGCTATATTTAGAAAGGAAATTACTTCAGCCCTGTCCGGCCAAACAGTCAGGAAAAAGGTTTCTGAAGACATCGTTCCTGCACAATGGGATAGGGATGGCAGAGCTGACACTACTGCTGGGCATGCTCCATCTGTGACCTCCAGCCGTGCCAATGCCTCACCTGTGGTGTTGTGGGATGGAAAGCAAACTGTAATAAGAAGTAGAAAAAAAAAAAATGGCAAGAAAGGGCAGCTATTGTTGTGTGCTTTTCCAGAACACTCAGGGGAAGAGGCAACTGCTCCGCATCTTGCTGCAGCACTCACTGTCTAACAAGCAGACCATCCTGCTTACTCTCTGCAGTTCAGCACATTCAAAGTCTTTTCTTAACAGTGGCTACCTGCTGGGACTATGTCTTGCGGTGTCACTACACATGTCCTGTCTTACAAAGGTTTTTTCATTCCCTCAAATGCTTTTGGGCCCCATCACTCTCCATCTCCTCCTTAATCTATGCAGTATGAGCACCATTCACCTGCACCTCACTCTTAAAGGGGGTCTCAGTAATGCTTTGGAGAAAGAGGGGTAGAGGAATAGGGAAGAATAACAAAGCAAGCTCCTGCCAAGACAAGCACAATGCAGCCGGAAAAAAAAAAAAAAAAAAAGTGTGTAGATGGCAGTTTGCATTTGCCTGTGAGACGTCACAAAAAATTACCTTTTCTTGTTTCTTGTCATCTTCCCGTTACAGGTAAATAGCAACTGAAGAGGATTGTCCTCAAGTATCTTGCTGTCTTTGCCAACAACTAGATGATGTCTCGAGTCTGAAACCCCAAAATCACAACAAACAGGATCTGAAAGTCTTTTTTTTTTTTTCCTATTATATGGAGCAATCTCTTTACTTTGAAAAAGACATACAATCAAAAAGGCAATTGTCAGTAGACATCAGGTCAGGTGCTGAATTAGGGTCAGCAGCCTACGTCGTTGCAGGTACTTGCCCTTCCTGATGATGGAGGGGACCGGCAGGGTATGACCATGACACTCTCTCGGCAAGAGCCAGAGAAAGGGTCTTACGTGAGTCTTTAGAGAGTGAATTGCCCAGTTTATGTGTGCAAGACTTGAAACAAGAGTAATTTCATGATCAGGGAAAGACTAATGTGATATTAAAGGCAAAGTGAGGATCATTCCCACTGGAGATTTTAGAAAACCCCCCATTTGGAGCCAGTAGGAACTGCTACTTGAGACTGTACACGTAGCCTCTGTTTCCCTCCTGACTTTGAGGTGGTTTTCCCTGTCTGCTTGGACTGTAAATGCTCTGGGACAGGCTGATCTCTGCATCTTCTTTTTCCAGATGTGGTGGTAGAGGACCATTACCTCAGTGCAAGCAACACCCAGACCCTTCTTTGCAGGAAGAAAAAAATGCCACACTCCAATAAAGTAAAATAAAATAATACTCCCAGATTCTTCTTATTTTTTTTTGTGCAGACTGGCCATCAAAACATATTAGTGCGAAGTGTGTTAGCCTTGAAAGTCATAGCAGACCAGACTAAGCAGATGGCCAGTAGCCTCACTGCACTAATTCAGCCTTGTCTGGTATCTGCCAAAGAATTGTCAAATCCTCTTTCCCTTAATGCCTAAAAAAAAAAAAAGAAAGAAAAAAATCAAAACCATAGCAAAATAACAAGTACAAAGGGGTAGTCAACTTTTTCTTAAGCACAGGGACCACCCTTTTCTCTCTCCTTTTAACCTCCTAAATTCATCTGACTGCAAAACTGAAAAGGCTGCTGTAGCCTCAATCACATAACTCTTCCTATAGTTTCTCCTCCTTTCTTCAAGCAGCAGATGTAATTTTCCTATGGAGCAACAAAGCTTCATGAACTTTTGAAAAATAGCTATTAATAAGGACAAACGAATATTTTCCTTTTCGGTTTTGTTGTTTTTTTGTGGGTTTTTTTTTCTTTAAGTGGTTCCCAGTGTGCCTCCAGACAAGCTATTTTAGGTCTGAAGTCAAGACAACACCATGCCCTCTGCAATGACTCCTCTCAGGACCCTGCCACCGACCAACTGTGACCAGATAGTACATGATGTCCTTGAGGCCCAGTTTTCATCCATAACCCATAAGTACCCATCCAAAAATCATCAGGACCCATAAACTTTGCCTAAGTTCCTCTCTTATGAAGGGAACTTGGCCCCTGGCACTTCTCTCTAGAACCTCCTGCCTGTGAATAGACTTCAATCATTCATATCTTTGCCCAAAGCTTTTCTGTTTGCTCTAAAAGCTGACAGAGAATCTCCTTTGTATTATTAACATATATTAACCAATATCATGACTTGAAAGGTACGATCTAGTTTGTGGGTTATTATTTTGTTGGGGGGTTTTTTGTTTCTTTTTCTTTTGCGTAGGGATTCGCTGTTGGTTTGGTTTTTGGGGGTTTTTTGGGGGGCATTATGTCTGGGGTTTTTTGTTGGTTTTGCTCTTGAAAACCCAGTCAAAGATGAGTTCAATGGGAATGCACCCCAGAAGGCACTATGCCCTTTGTGGACTGACATTAAAGCTTCTCCTGCATCAACCTTAGGGTTTCTGATAGGGGGTGATGCTCATACACAGGTTCTCAGATGTGTTGCCTGCTCTCAAATGAAAGGATCACTTCTTAACTGTAATATTAGCCAGCTGTTCAAAGCATGATGCAGATAACCAGCTTCATGTACCCTTTCTGCTCTCTCAGTGACCATCACAGTTTGTTTGAGAAGATGGGTAGCAAACTCTAAGTCACCAGAACTCAAGGTGAGTGTCATGAAAAGCCACACCTCAAGATCCTCTAGAACTGAAAGCTGACAGTCTAAAGAACTAGTTTAATTATTTAATCAAGTTAAAAACAGTTCACAGTTCTTTTCCCCCACTGAATTATACATGCAAGCTTATATTTTAAGAATAAATTAAAAAATCCATTAGTAACAAATGTATTTTTTTTTAAATCACATATACCTGTTATCATAGTATATCATTACAGAAAGCATATCTTCAGGGTCAATTGGCATCTGAAGTCTAACTAACAAAGCCCCACTTAGTCATTTTCATTGTGTTCTAAATTGATTGTCAAATTGTTCATTGCACACACAGACATATCTACCTCTCAGAAAAGAGAAGCAAGTATAAGATGGCCTCTGCTGATTTTTATGCCCAGACCATTTTCCTCCCCAAAAGTGTATTGCATTCAAAGAATCCCACACAAAGAAAAGTAATAAAATGCTACTTCTGCTGACTCGTATAAAAAGCCTTTTAAAAGGCTCAAATTGTCATTATAGAGCTGAAATATTGCTAGCCCACAAGTAGTTGAGAAAAATATATATAAATCGCAGTTCAGTGCTTTACAACAATCATATTTTACCTCTTGAACTGACTTGCAATACTGACAGATTTATTACAGATTCAAATTAATATACCATAGCTGAATCTTACTGTTGCCATAACTTTTATTCAAAAGTCATATTTCCAATGGCAGCAACTATACTTTCACTGTTGGATAATTTTCACTAAGTAAAATAAATACCCTGTTAGATTCAAGGTTTTCCCTATAATTCAGCTAATACAACTACTATTCAGCACTGAAAGTTAAACTGATCTTGCAAAGAAATTGTACTACCATGTATTTTTGCCCTTTGGGGGCTGGAGATAGTAGTAACTTCAGAACGGAAAGAGGGTTGGAAGGTAAAACCAATACAATTTTCTGGGCTGGGGGATGTTGCCTGTTAACATAAAAACAAATCATGTTTCTGGGTCACCTCTGTAGGACCCCACAGGTTTTGGAGCAGCTCAGCATAGGCAGGCAGTGCCACTTACTAGCTTCCTGGTGCTGCTGGTTGTCCTTTGGTCAAGTTTTGGGTGTAAGCACACTGTTGAATGCAACTTCAATACAAGAAGTTACTATCAGCCACTTCCACTTCTATAACCAAGCAGGCACATACTTGCACTTGATCCCAATGTTAAAGGTAAAATGCAGGGCACTGCATCTGGGTGGGAGTAAGAGTACAAGCATGAAGAGCGATTACTGTTATATACCATGCACTGACATGAGTTTATTGCACTTACATGTCTATTTAATTTTCCATTGAAAAGCTCAGGGTCTTACATAGCTGAAATAAGCTCCGCTTCTTATTTTCTTTTTGCCCTCTGTTCCTGACAAGCAACTTGAGGATTTGGATGCTTTCAGCCTGCAAACTAATACTTGGAGTTTGAGATAATTCCCATGATAAAGACTCACTTTATTGAGTCTTTATCATGAAGTGTATTGAGGTGTGACAATGCCTATTTACTTCTAGAAGGAAACAAAACTTAAACTTTGAAAGGTATATCATACTCATGACAAGCTAAAGCCTTCTAAGGACCCAAACACAGGGTTAAAAACTATGTTAGAGTTCACTTAGCCACAGCTGTAATGTAGTGATATGCATCACACAAAGGCTAGCAATTTGACAGAAGACACACTGAAGTCATAGCTTACAAGGCAAAGTCCATTCTCCTCTCAATAAGCCAGCTCATCCACACCTTGCACCACTTACACCCTGCAAAGCAAGTATTTGGAAAAATATCTAAAGATCTAATTTTTCTCTACATAGCACACAAATTCCAGATGACGTTCAAGCCTCACTGTTTAGGCACTCAGAAACTGAAATACTCAAAATCATCAGTTGCTCAATAAGATTGATTTGTTCTGAATGGAGAGAGATGGTTTTGGGTCAGGTTCAAATGCATCCAGCTTCTCCATAAACATAAAATAATGCTACCAGCATTTGACAGTATTTCTAAGCCTGCAATTAAAATAGGTGCTTCGTCAGGCATGAAGTTTTCCTTTGTCTTCACTGCTAACATCATTACCTTGGACCAATGCTGACAAAGGGAAATTTATTATTAAATTTGGAAGATTACTTCATTATAACCTTGTTGGTCTGTAGATAGTTTATAAACAAGTTGCCATACACATATAACAGCCACTCTTTACAATTTGTCAACTTCTATGTCACATATATCAGTACAGATTTGACATAATAACTTTTTTCTCACATGTCCCTTGCTTGCACAAAAAGTTCGTACTGAATTTGATGTTTCAAATCGCATACTTGACAATTTTATTGTTGTCAGTGATAAGGGAAAAAGCTCAAACTAAACCAGTGTCCTTTTCTGTCAAAGACAAGGGTATCTTGTGTCTTAAATGCCATCACAGGCAGGAAATTGCCTGCCTTGGTTTCAAAGGGAGATTTCTGGAAGAAGAAGGGAATGACTTCTTGACAAACTGCACTCTTTTTGAAAATTGTCTGTCAATCAAATAAACCAAATCTATGATGAGATTTTAACTCTTTCAAGTTGACCTATTATTGCCCACACAGCATATTTTGGCACTTTCTTTAGGGCAAACAATGTTACATAGAGAGTAGTTTAGGCTGGTTACCAAAGTTTTTTGACCAATGCTGCTGATTTGCTAAAAACCTCTTTGATTGTTTTAGTCACCACTTCATTATCTCTCACTCCAAACCTGTTCATTCCTCTCAAAGCCCAAATAAACCTTTGAATTGATTCAGAAGCCTGGAAAGAGGAAACAACAGTGTTCACAGCTCTTGGTAGAGAAAAGGAATGACAGGGTGCAGAGCCAGTTGGTGAAGGCAAAACTCAATATCACAAGCCTGGACAACAGGAATGCTCAGCAGGGAGGCTGTGCACTAGTATCTTCTATTATAAAAAACCAAAAAGGAATAATCCCAGTACAGGGGAGTCAGATGATGTGTGTTTGTTTTGTTATTTGCAAGAGTGTATGTCTCCCACTGACACCTGCAGGAGCAGCTTTAGTGCATCCCTTCTCTGAACATCTGCTCCTTCTATTTAGGGGTTGCTCTTGCTCCTGCAGACATAGGTTTCAATATTTGTGTTTGTACAGTACCAAACCCTTTTGCAGGGCTCATCCCTGGGCATGACTGCAAAATAAGTTTAAACACAGAAGGTGGAAGCTGTGAAGGCACAGAAAAGAGAACAGAGAAGTTCACATCAGCCCTTCCCACTGGAGACTGACAAAACTACATACCAGGGAAGCTAGCAAGGAGATTTTTTCCAAAATGACACAAAATAAGATTAGGAAATTCTAAAATCAAAGGCAGCCCAAGAAAGTGGCAGGCCATACAGTGCAGAGTAAGATTCTAACAAAGAGAAACCAAAATCACTGAGGCCTGGGATAAGATACTTGTGCGGCCCTCCAGAAATGCCACCAGGAAATGCATTGTATAATCTTCTGCTTTGGGATTCAAAGTAATCACTGTGATAAAATTAGTATAAAGATCAGGTTATCCAATTTCAGCCCACTTCTCATTCTCCCAAGGCAGCTGCTTAAACCATTCAGAAGACTTTCAAACTGCTGGGAGATAAGTAACTTAAATCTTTGCACAGCACATTCTGGGCCTGATTGGAAGTAGAATTCCAGCCCATGCATCATTTAGCTGCTTTTGCAATTTTTATCTCGGTTGCTCTCCACTCTGAGACCACACCTGGCAATATCTACAAATGTTCTCCAATCATTAAATGGTGATGAATACCAGGGATTGCCAAGATGATTCATATTAAATCTAGCAGCTTTATAACAGTCAATAACCTACCTGTCAGGTCAGGGTATTTTATTAAAGTCCATACTAAAAGCTTTCCCCTAATATTTCATTATCAAATATTGTAGGTGGGCCACACTATGGAAAAAAAGAATGTCACATTGTCTGTCTTTGTACTTGAGTAAATACATGTATATGCAGGGGAAATCTGCATTAGTTAGAGCTGCATACTTCTGGAACCACAACGCTCTCCTGGCACACACATTCGCATTTCCCCTGCTTCACGCACTTTGATTTCTGGGCTGTGTTGCTACTTACACCTCTGTGCCAGATGTGGTCTGGGATTATCTGCTGCAGAAGTTGCACTATTTCACCCTCTGCCAAACAGATTACACCACCACCACCACCTCCCTATAGGGTAGGATTACTCTCGACTAACACCAGCTGCTGAGTACATGCTACTCTGAAGAATCTTAAACTGGTGGTAGTCAGAGAGACAAACATAGAAGGACAGTTAACTCCTCCCACCTCAGAACCTGCATAGTGAAACCTATCTTGTCCTCCCCTGAGATGGTATCTCAGAATTGAACAACGTAGGGAGCGATTATCCCAAGGGAGCCTGGCAGCCAGTCAGCGTAGGTGGAAAAACTGAGTATTATTTCAGGAGAATGGAAATCAGGTACAGTGGCATTAAGAGTAATAAATACAAGGCAGAGGCTAGGCTTGGGAGAGGAGGGTGAACATTTTCAGCTTTGTAGAGGAATGCAATGCAGATGCAAGCATGGCAATGAGCCGCCCCAGCTCCTTGCTCCTTTCCTTCAGGAGCTGCCTGAGATCATAGAATCATAGAATAGAATAGTTAAGGTTGGAAAGTACCTCAAGATCATCAGTTACAACCCCACTGCCATGGGCAGGGACACCTCACACTAAATCATGTCATCCAAGGCTCTGTCCAACCCAGCACTGAACACCGCCAGCAATGGAGCATTCACAACTGCCCTGGGCAACACATTCCAGTGCCTCACCACCCTCACAGGAAAGAATTTCTTCCTCATACTCAATCTAAACTTCCCCTATTTAAGTTTGAACCCATTACCCCTTGTCCTATCACTACAGTCCCTCATGAAGAGTCCCT